>ML107025.1:49723-102915 GCA_003697995.1 Taxidea taxus jeffersonii
GACAATCTGGAAGAAATGGATGCTTTCCTAGAGACATATAAACTGCCAAAACTGAACCAGGAAGAAATAGAATACCTGAATAGGCCCATAACCAGTAAGGAGATTGAAACAGTCATCAAAAATCTCCAAACAAACAAAAGCCCAGGGCCAGATGGCTTCCCAGGGGAATTCTACCAAACATTTAAAGAAGAATTCATTCCTATTCTCCTGTTCCAAAAAATAGAAATGGAAGGAAAACTTCCAAACTCATTTTATGAGGCCAGCATCACCTTGATCCCCAAACCAGACAAGGATCCCATCAAAAAAGAGAATTACAGACCAATATCCTTGATGAACACAGATGCAAAAATTCTCACCAAAATACTAGCCAAATGGATCCAGCAGTATATTAAAAGGATTATTCACCACGACCAAGTGGGATTTATTCCAGGGCAGCAGGGTTGGTTCAACATCCACAAATCAATCAATGTGATACAATACATTAACAAAAGAAAGAACAAGACCATATGATACTCTCAATAGATGCTGAAAAAGCATTTGACAAAGTACAGCATCCCTTCCTGATCAAAACTCTTCAAAGTGTAGGGATAGTGGGCACATACTTCAATATTATCAAAGCCATCTATGAAAAACCCACCGCAAATATCATTCTCAATGGAGAAAAACTGAAAGCTTTTCTGCTAAGGTCAGGAACACGGCAGGGATGTCCGCTATCACCACTGCTATTCAACATAGTACTAGAAGTCCTAGCCTCAGCAATCAGACAACAAAAAGAAATTAAAGGCATCCAAATTGGCAAAGAAGAAGTCAAACTATCACTCTTGCAGATGATATGATAGTATTTGTGGAAAACCCAAAAGGCTCCACTCCAAAACTGCTAGAGCTTGTACAGGAATTCAGTAAAGTGTCAAGATATAAAATCAATGCACAGAAATCAGTTGCATTTCTTTACACCAACAATAAAACAGAAGGAGAAATTAAGGAGTTAATCCCATTTACAATTACACCCAAAACCATAAGATACCTAGGAATAAACCTAACCAAAGAGGCAAAGAATCTATACTCAGAGAACTATAAAGTACTCATGAAAGAAATTGAGGAAGACACAAAGAAATGGAAAAATGTTCCATGCTCATGGATTGGAAGACTAAATATTGTGAAAATGTCTATGCTACCTAAAGCTATCTACACATTTAATGCAATGCCTATCAAAATCCAATTTTTTCAAAGAAATGGAACAAATATTCCTAAAATTTACATGGAACCAGAAAAGACCTCGAATAGCCAAAGGAATATTGAAAAAGAAAGCTGAAGTTGGTGGCATCACAATTCCAGACTTCAAGCTCTATTACAAAGCTGTCATCATCAAGACAGTATGGTACTGGCATAAAAACAGACACATAGATCAATGGAACAGAATAGAGAGCCCAGAAATAGACCCTCAACTCTATGGTCAACTAATCTTCGACAAAGTAGGAAAGAATATGCAATGGAAAAAAGACAGCCTCTTCAACAAATGGTGTTGGGAAAATTGGACAGCCACATGCAGAAAAATGAAATTGGACCATTTCCTTACACCACACACGAAAATAGACTCAAAATGGATGAAGGACCTCAACGTGAGAAAGGAATCCATCAAAATCCTTGAGGAGAACACAGGCAGCAATCTCTTCGACCTCAGCCGCAGTAACTTCTTCCTAGGACAACGCCAAAGGCAAGGGAAGCAAGGGAAAAAATGAACTATTGGGACTTCATCAAGATCAAAAGCTTTTGCACAGCAAAGGAAACAGTCAACAAAACCAAAAGACAACTGACAGAATGGGAGAAGATATTTGCAAATGACAGATCAGATAAAGGGCTAGTATCCAAAATCTATAAAGAGCTTAGCAAACTCAATACCCAAAGAACAAATAATCCAATCAAGAAATTGGACATGAACAGACATTTCTGCAAAGAAGACATCCAGATGGCCAACAGACACATGAAAAAGTGCTCCACATCACTGGGCATCAGGGAAATACAAATCAAAACCACAATGAGATACCACCTCACACCAGTCAGAATGGCTAAAATGAACAAGTCAGGAAATGACAGATGTTGGTGAGGATGCGGAGAAAGGGGAACCCTCCTACACTGTTGGTGGGAATGCAAGCTGGTGCAACCACTCTGGAAAACAGCATGGAGGTTCCTCAAAAAGTTGAAAATAGAGCTACCTTATGACCCAGCAAGTGCACTACTGGGTATTTACCCTAAAGATACAAACGTAGTGATCCGAAGGGGCACGTGCACCCGAATGTTTATAGCAACAATGTCCACAATAGCCAAGTTATGGAAAGAACCTAGATGTCCATCAACAGATGAATGGATAAAGAAGAGGTGGTATATATATACAATGGAATACTATGCAGCCATCAAAAGAAAATGAAATCTTGCCATTTGCAATGACACGGATGGAATTAGAGGGTATTATGTTTAGTGAAATAAGTCAATCAGAGAAAGACAACTATCATATGATCTCCCTGATATGAGGAAGTGGAGATGCAATGGGGGTGGGGGTTAAGGGGATAGGAAAAGAATGAATGAAACAAGATGGGATCAGGAGGGAGACAAACCAAAAGAGACTCTGAATGTCATAAAACAAACTGAGGGGGGGTGAGGGAAGGGGTGTTGGGAGAGGGTGTTACATTATATGTTTAAATAAAAATAAAAATAAAAGAAAGAAAAGAACAGTAAAAAAAAAAATTAAGATGAAGGAAGTCACAGACTGGAACAGGATTTTTAACCCTTAGCAGTATTGACATTTTGGGCCAGATCAATCTTTGTTGTAGGGACCTGTCCTGTGACTTGTAGGGTATTTTGCTGCATTCCTGGCCTCTAGACACTAGATGCCAGGAGCACTCCTTCCAGTGTGACAACCAAAAAAATGTCTCCAGGAATTGCCAAATATCTTTTGGGAGACAAAACTGCCCCTGACTGAGCACCCCTGGGCTAGACTATGAGTCACAGAAACACAGCCAAGAAGAAAGTCTATCTGCTCTAAAAACTTGAGGAGAGATTCAGCACTTAGAAATACCAAATACAGAAGAGAAGGGGCATAAAAAGAGATTGCAAAAGCCAGTAATATTTCTATACACCAATAAAAACCATGAGAAAATGTTCTTTAGGGGCGCCTTGGTGGCTCAGTGGGTTAAAGCCTCTTGCCTTCGGCTCAGGTCATGATCTCAGAGTCCTGGGATTGAGCCCCGTATCATCGCATCACTGGGAGTCTCTGTTCAGCATGGAGCCTGCTTCCCCCTCTCTCTGTTTCTGCCTGCTTCTCTGCCTACTTGTGATCTCTGCCTGTCAAATAAATAAATAAAATCTTTTAAAAAAATGTTCTTTAAAAAGATACTGATTGGGACGCCTGGGTGGCTCAGTGGGTTAAGCCGCTGCTTTCGGCTCGGGTCATGATCCCAGGGTCCTGAGATCGAGTCCCGCATTGGGCTCTCTGCTCGGCAGGGAGCCTGCTTCTCCCCTCCCCTCTCTGCCTGCTTCTCTGCCTGCTTGTGATCTCTGTCTGTCAAATAAATAAAATTTAAAAAAAAAGATACTGATTAACAATGATAAAAAAAGAGGCTCTAATATTACATTTAACCAAAGATGAACAAGGTCTTTAAGGAAAATATTTTAAAGTTTTAGTGAAATACAGTAAATATGTATAAATAAATGAAGATGTCAATTATTTCTCTAGACATCTAGATTTGAAGCATGCTAAATAAAAAACCCAATATGAAGGCATGCATACATGTGTGCGTGTGTGTGTGTGTGTGTATTCCTTGATACAGAAAAGAAAAGAGTCAAGAATAACCAAGACATACCTGGAGAAGATGGTGATAAATTCAGGTGAACTAGGTTGAAGGGTGCCCCCCTAAAGAGATACATCTATCTGGGAGCATGTGAATGTGACCTTATCTGACAGAGTCTTTGCAGATTCTATGTTAAGGATCTCAAGATAACAACAATGTGGGTTATCCGGGAACATCCTGAATCTAATGACTGTAATCTCATAATCCAATGACCTTATTGGACTGGAGAAACACAAAGGTCAGGATGGAGACAGAGATTGCAGCTATGTAGCTATGTGCCAGGGAATGCCTGAAGTTACCAGAAGCTGAAAAAGGCAATGAAAAATTCTTCCCTCGTGCCTTCCAAGGGAGCCAGCACTGTTGATACTTTGCTTTCACATTTCTGCTTTCCATAACTGTGAGAGAATAAATTTCTATTGTTTTCAGCCACTAATTTATGGTAATTTGGTACAACAACACTAGGAAACTAATACAACAGGTATCAACACTTATTGTCAAACTATAGAGGTTAAAACATTGTAGTATTGACACAGTGGGGAAAAAAAGCTGATCAACAGAACAGATTAGAGAGCAGAGCAACATCCTGATTCACACATGGAAACTTGACTTGTGGCAGAAATGGCATGGCATATCAGGCAAGAAAAGACTGACTGTTCAAACAATGGTGCTAAGAGAAATGTTTATTCATATAAGGGGAAAAAATGAAATTAAATCCTTAAGTCAAACACATATGTAAATATCAATTCTATGTAGAATAAAGAAGACTTAAATGCAAAAAGGAAAAATGATTTTTTTAAAGACAGTGATATCAGGATCAGAAAGGATTTCTTACACAAACACAAAGAACACTAATAATAAAAGAAAAGAATGAAGGGGCTCCTGGGTGGCTCAGTGGGTTAAAGCCTCTGCCTTCGCGTGGGTCATGATCCCAGGGTCCTGGGATCGAGCCCCGTATCAGGCTCTCTGCTCAGCAGGGAGCCTGCTTCTTCCTCTCTCTCTCTGCCTGCTTCTCTGCCTACTTGTGATCTCTGTCAAATAAATAAATAAAATCTTAAAAAAAAAGAAAAGAAAGAATGATGTATATAACTACACTAAAATTCAGAACACTGTTCATTAAAATATATTATAAAGAAAATGAAAAGCCAAGCCACAAAATGGAAAAAGATTCATTTCTCAAAATGAAGCATTCATTTCCCCAAAAATGTTTCTCTTTTTCCCAGAAAGTGTTTCTGAGAATAAATTAAAAGACAAAAATATAAGAGGAAATAGACATATTACAGTGTATGTTCAGTAAAAAGATAAAGAAAAAAAGAAATAGGCAAAAAATCATGAGTACTTATCTATAAAGGAAAGTGGTTGATAACCACTGATGAACATTATTAATAATAGGGAAAATGCAAACTAAATTCACAATGAGTTACTACTGTACATACATACATAATACATACATACATACCAATTTGGCAAAAGTAAATTTTATAGAAAATTTTGATGAGGAGGTAAGGCAACATGAATTCATTCCCTGCTGGCAGTGGTGCAAATGTCTACAAACCCCCTGGAAAACCATTGATAAGAATCTGCTAAAATTGGTCTGAGAAAAACCTATGATCCAGCAAATCATCTGCTTGGTTTATGACCTGGGAAGACTCTTGCACATGCATAGGAGTGCATGCTCTAATCTGCAAGGATGTTAATTAGCTGCATTGATCATAATTATAAAAGTGAAGATAGCTGAAATATTTGTCCACCTTAGAATGAATTGATAAATAGTATATTCTTTCTAGGACGTTCTACACAGAAGTAAGAATAAATGATGTAGCTATAGTTACATGCATCAAAATGGGAAAATCTCAGAGAAATAATGTTGAGTGAAATAATGAAGTCACAGAAAGAAGTAATATGATTATATTTACATAAATTTCAAATGAGGCAAAATTATATAATACGCTATTTGAGTATGCATACCTTGGTGATAAAACCACAGAATGATTAAATCCAAATTCAAGACAGTTTTTAACTTGAAGAAGAGAGGAAAAAGGACATATAGCGGTTTCCTAGGTACTGGTAAGGTTCTATTTCTGAAATTTGGTGGTGGGTTCTTGGATATTCACCTTAAAATGTTTTACGCTCTTTCTAAAGTATAATGGTATCTCAACAAAAATGAATGAAAGAAAAAATACAAAATAACAAGACCCATCATTACAAAATTTCAGAAAACAAAAAGGAGAGTACAAAAGTTTCTAGGGAAAGAAGAGATTACTTAAAAAGAAACACAACATCTTATCAGCTACAGTGATAGAGTAATAAAAATGAACCAAGGCCTCAGGGGGTCTGAGGGGAAATGATCTTCAATTTAAAGGTTTACATTCAAACTGTCACTTGAGTGGACTGTAGAATAAAGGATTTTTTCAATGTAAAATAATTAAGAAATGTTCTCTCCCATGCACTTTTTCTTAAGGAAGGTGCTTAAGGACATAACCCACCATTATCAAGGAAAATATGAGATGCAGGAAGCAATAGCTCACACACACTACAGCAATCCTGTTTGGACCCAGGTTACCTCTCTGAAGGGGACCTAGAAAGCAACCACTTCAAATTGAAGCTGAAAGCATAAAGTTTTGAGAAAGAAGAATTAAAGAAACAGTCAGGTTTTGGACATATCTGAGGATCGTAAAATAACAGAGGACTTAAATGAGTGAGTTCTATTCAAAATTGCTTTTGGGAACATTTTTGTGTGGCAACACAATTGTAAAAAGCACTGTTTTGTTAAAGGACGAGCACTATTTAAATAGCTATGGAAATGAAAATACTATTCATTGCTTTTCAATATTTAGAATCAACCTATATGAAGATTAACTAAATAAAATGAAGTACTTTCCTACATTGTTAACAAGTCAAAGAAAGAAAAGTGCAGTGAGTGAAGGCTTGAAGTGCTAAAGTCATCTTTTAATTGAGCTAATAAATAATTATACTAATCCAGTCTTCTTTCTATAGAGCTATTCCTTCATCGTTCCAGAATAAGTCTCATAAGCTTTAAGGAGTACGCTCCAGGCTAATTTCTGAGTTTTGCTAAACAAATCTGTGCTCTCCACAGACATGGTTTTCTTGGAACAAAAATGGAAGACTATTCTGCTTGACTTTCTGCTATGATAGGTGAAGATTTAGTTTGTCTAGTATACTTTGAAAATTAGAAGTGCCTTGATAAATGCACAGTTTTCATGGGAAACCATGAAAGGCATAACTAGATTTGAGATTGATATAAAAAATTTTAGATGCGGGCACCTGGTTGGCTCATTCAGTTAACCGTCTTTCTCTTGATTTTGGCTCAGGTCATGATTTCAGGGTCATGAGATCCAGTCTGCCCTGAACTCCACACTGGGCCTGGAGCCTGCTTATGATTCTCTCTCTCCCTCTCCCTCAGCCCCTCCCTGCCCCAATCTCTCTCTCTCTCTTTCAAAAAAAAAAAAATTTACAGGTGCATATCTTGTATGTGATGCTTTACATGCTTTTAAAAACATAATTAAGAAAATGATAAAGAAAACATGGAAATCATATACTTTTATGTTAAAAAAGTTGAAGGGGGGCACCTGGGTGGCTCAGTGGGTTAAGCCGCTGCCTTCAGCTCGGGTCATGATCTCAGGGTCCTGGGATCGAGCCCTGCATCGGGCTCTCCGCTCAGCGTGGAGCCTGCTTCCCCCTCTCTCTCTGCCTGCCTCTCTGCCTACTTGTGATCTATCTGTCAAATAAATAAATAAAATCTTAAAAAAAAAAAAGTTGAAGGAAAATGAACCAGGACCGAAAATCAAGAATTAAAAATAGGAAGAATATCTGTTTCAACCAACACTTTTCTTGGTTGCTCATTAGTAGCCTACTCTAATCTACATACGTTTAATGGTATATAACATTATTCTAAATATTTTACATATATTAAGTTATTTAATCCTCACAACCATATGGCTTGGTTATTATCCACATTTTGCAGAAGAAGAGTTTGAGGCATGGAGAAACTAAGTTCTTATAACAACCACACTGAAAGGGAAACAGAAACACACATTCATGAACTTTAAAAATTTCTATTAGGCTTACCATTCTCTCAATCTGATGACTCCTTTCTATAAACTCTCTTGAGCTTTTCATTCCATAATTTTCTTTGTATTTTATATTTGTGATTTTAAAAGAGGCAAGGTAATAGAATGACTTATCATCTGAAAGGCAAACATAAGCAGAAGATCCTTGCTTAAAGAAGATGCGTAAATATAATTAGTTTCTAGTTCCCCAACCCCAGGACATAGGTTTACTATAGCGCAGTTTATTTCTTCTTGGTACAAAAGTTATTGTGGACATTTTTCAAACATTTTGTAATTGTATCATTGTATCCAGCTAAAATGGAAAATTCAGGCCTCCAAGTACACTTTCAGAATATTTCTTTACAGTGTTTATGCATATCAAAATTTTCATATAATTGGGCATGCAAAATGGGAAATAAATATTGAAAGCAATTGCTGAAAGTCATGTAAAAATTATCCATTTCCTCAAAGAACTGTAACAGATATATCTTAGGTAAGCTGTGTTATGAAGATACATTGAACAGGCTCTCAGTTTTCTCTATGCTCCTCATAAATATTACTATTTATTGTTTTCACGTTTTGCCTATTCACTTCTCAGTTCTCTGCAGTCTACTCTTGACGTACCACTGAAACTTCCATTGTCAAGGACAACAGTTATAATATTTAATAGCTACCTTTTTTAGGGTCTTTGTACTTTTTTTTTTTTTAAATCTTGATTGTTTTTCCGTCTTAATCATATTCCCTGAAACCCCATAGGCTTTCAGGACCCATATTGTAACTTTCTTCCTCCCTGGCCACACTTCTTCAGGGACCTTGGAGAACTCTATTTATACTTCTATCCTAAGCCACCCACTGTTCTATCCTTGCTCACTTAGGTCATGTAAATAACCTTCTGGGTGAGCCTAGCAGTGATGGCCTCAATCATCAACTATTTGTCGATGTTAAAAGATCAACTAGGTTGGTGTACCTGGGTGGGTGAGTTGGTTAAGCACCTGCTTTCAGCTCAGGTCATGATCCCAGGGCCCTGGGATCAGGCTCCCTGCTCAGTGGGGAGTTCACTTATCCTTCTCCCTCTGCTCACCCTCTCTGTCTCTCTCTCAAATAAATAAAATCTTCAAAAAAAAAAAAATCGACTGGGGCACATTCACATTTTCAAGAGTTAATGTGAACAAATAGTAATTCCAGTTGGGCAACACCAAACCAAAAGTGATTAGGAGCCCTCCACCAACAGGAGTGAGGGGAGATTTGTGTAGAGAAGATGCAGAAGCAAAGCCAGGGAATTATTTGATTGGTTATATCTTAAGCAGTTGTCTTATATTGGTTTTAGAAAAAAAAAATGAAACTCGGTACATGGTGTGATTTGTCTTTAAAGACTAAGGTTTTCACTCTTCTTTCTCATTTTAAAGCTATATCACTTTAAAAAATTTTTTATTTATTTGAGAGAGAGGGCAAGAGAAAGAGAGAGAGCACTAGCAGGGGGTGGGTCAGAAGGAGAGACAGATGCAGAATTCCAGCTGAACAGTGATCTTGATCCTAGAACCATGACCTAAACTGAAGGCAGATGCTTAACTGACTGAGCCACCCAGGCGCCCCAAAACTATATTGTTTTTAGATGTGTAATATTGTAATAATGTTTGTGGCAAGTCTCACTGGCTGGAAATATGTAACACTGAACTCAATACTGGAGCAAACAATGATTTAACATCAATAAGAGATTAGTAATTAAAATTTTAATATCATGCAAGTAGTATTTTTTTATAGAAGAGAGAATTTCAAGATATTAAGTCATAGAGTACTTAGCACTTAGGCAATAGAAATGTGACCTAGATACTTACCCTCAACAACAAAATGAGTAACGATACCAATTGCAATTCCTATGATTGCTACAATTGCCAAAGTGAAAAGAGCTAGACGTATAGGATCCCAAAACTGCTGTCTTCTTTGATATTCAACCCGTGGGTAATCAGCTTCTGAAAATTCAAGTGGTCTGTGATAATAGAAACAAATAATAAAACAATAAGAAAGTCATTATGATTCCACTTTATGTCCACTTGTTACATTCCTCTAAAAAAATAGTTTATACTGCTAACTAATAATAGGATACTTAGATCTTGAAAAGAAGACAAGGATTTAATTTGTATACACTTTCCCAACATCCCAATCACAATATAAATTTTGGTTACAGTTCTACTGATAATTGACATTCAAGTGAGAGTATCTTCCTATGGCATTTTGTCTGACACATTAGCAATTTGAAATTTGAATGGTGAAACACAAAGATTAAGTTATTAAAAAGGTAATTTATAAATAACATTTTCATATGTATATATATTTTTTAAAGATTTTATTTATTTATTTGACAGATGGAGATCACAAGTAGGCAGAGAGGCAGGCAGAGAGAGAGGAGGAAGCAGGCTCCCCGCTGAGCAGAGAGCCCGATGTGGGGCTCGATCCCAGGACCCTGAGATCATGACCCGAGCCGAAGGCAGAGGCATTAACCCACTGAGCCACCCAGGCGCCCCACATTTTCATATTTTAATAAGAGAGTTTCTAGCAACAGAATTATACAATAATCTCATCAATTCTACTTGATTCAAAATTAAAAAAAACTTAATATGAATACTTTTTTAATGACTTTAAGAATTTTCTTAGTGATTTCTTTTAAAAGTAGCAACATTACTTTTGAAGACCTCATCATGGTTCTTTGTATTTTATTAGCATTCCCAATGAACTCACAAACTGTGAATTGTACTTGATAAGATTCCAGTCCCCAAGAAGACTATTTCCACTTGACTTTTACCTATACCTACTCATGTACTACCTCCCCACTCAAAATATCTTGTTAATTAAGATTATCAGTCTCTAACATGAAAGTTGGCATTTATTAACTTTATTTTCCAAATCATAAAATAACATTCAATATTCAATATCCTTCAAGCAAGATATTTTATGTTTTTATATTTTTAAAATCTTTTTTTTTTAAGATTTTATTTATTTATTTGTCAGAGAGAGAGCATGAGCACAGGCAGACAGAGTGGTAGGCAGAGGCAGAGGGAGAAGCAGGCTCCCCGCCGAGCAAGGAGCCCGATGCGGGACTCGATCCCAGGACGCTGGGATCATGACCTGAGTCGAAGGCAGCCGCCTAACCAACTGAGCCACCCAGGCGTCCCTGTTTTTATATTTTTAATCTTTTTTAACAATATTTATTGTAAACTTTATTCATTAAATGAGATAATAGCATTCTTAGGATAGTACCTACCACACTACAACAATGTTTCGGAAGCAGTTCTAGATGCCTAGAGATACAAAGATTTTAAGATATACTTTTTGCTTATTGGAAACTCACTCTTTTACAAGAGGATACAGATGTGGAAACAAGTAATTAATATATAGTGTGAAATGTGCCAAAATAAAACTTGGTGCAAGAATAATAGAAAGCAGTTAACTTTTTGGAGGTCTGTGTCAGGATGTTTTATAAAGAAGGTGGCATGATTAAACTTTGAGTGTTAAAAGTTTTCCAGGCATAAAAAAGGAGAAAAGGACAGAAAAAAATTAACATGTGCAAAAAAAGGGGGAGAGATGCCAAGGACATGAAATGGTATTCATTACTAATATAGTACTCCCCTTTTATTCACTTGGAATATGTTCTGAAACCCCCAGTGGATGTCTGGAATTGTGAATAGTGCCAAACCCTGTTTTTTCCTATACATACATATGTATGATAAAGTTTAATTTATACATAAGGCATAGTAAGAGATTGACAATAATAATAAAATAGAGCAATTATAACAATATACTGTAATAAAAGTTATGTATATATGATCTCTCTCTTTCAAAACATCTTACTGCACTGTGCTCATTCTTCATGTGGTTATGTGAGATGAAAAAATGCCTATGTGATGAAATGAAGTGAGATGAATGACATAATCACTGTGACTAGCATTAAGCTGCTACTACCTTCTGACAAGTCAGAAGGAGGATCAACTGCTTCAGGTAGACCATAGGTAACTGAAACCACAGAAAGTGAAATCTCCAATAAATGGGGGGTGTGGGGATGCTACTGTAATTAGTACTGGGAATGAAAATATAAAACACTGCTTTTGCCCTTAAGGAATTTGTGGTCTCCAAAATATGTGCATGATTGCGTTCTTTGTCAGCACTACTCTACTTGAAAGAGGACATGCTAAGGTTGGTGGACAGATTGGGTCATGAGGAGTCCCATAACCCCAAGTAAAATGTTTGAAATGGACTCTGCAGAAGACAGGGAGCCAATAAAAGCTGTAATCAGACTGAGAATTTAGGATAATCACAGGATGAGGATTAGAGCAGGAGTGCAGACAGGAAGACCAGTTTGAAGTTTATTTTGGAGGTCCAGGAGAAAGAAGGTGAGGATGCCTGAGCCAAGGCTGAAGCAGTGGGGTGGAGAAGAGATCGATTTAGCCCCAATTCTTGACTTTTGTTGGCTGATTACTTAGTTGTGGGATGAGGAAAGGATTAATGGCTCCCTTGTTTTGATGTCCAGATAAATGACTGTGCCTCCTGGCAAGATGAGAAAGATTAAAAGAAAAGACAGTGATTTCAATTCAGACATAAATGTTGTTAATAATGAGCAATGTGCTATCCTTACACTTGGGTCTGAGCAAAATGGAAAGTACCCATTTAATGCCTTTTTCTCTTTGACTTATTTTATTGCAGTTGTGTCACTGACACCTGTTTGCATGACTCTAATAAAAGCAACTGTTAAAGTTGGCACAGCCAGCTTTACCACACAGCCCAGAATAAACAAAAATTTATTAGTATCCTCATATACAGTACCTCCTTCCTCACCCTAATTGAAGTGTACAAAAATCTGTGGTATTAAGTATTCTTGATTATTTAGTTTGTGGATATTTTTGGTTGTCACATTTTTTTTTCTTACTTCCTTTTTTCCCTAGATTTTGGCAATTTGGTTGTTTTTATCTGAGCCCTTTAAGATGGAAAAAATGACAAGAATCAAATTCTGTCAAATTTGGGGGGTTATAGACACACAGTAAGTCATGATAACATTGCATCATGGTAAAGAAGATTTTTTATTCCTGACATAAATGTTGCTATTCTTTGAATACATGAAAGATGAATGAGAGGAACACAGTCCAGATCTGAGATCTGAATAATCATTTGCATACAAAAACTAAAGAATTCTGAGATGCAACTGTTGGTTCCAGTTCAAAATGGCAACCCAGGAGGATCCTGAGCTCATCTTCTCTCACTGACACACAGAACCTACAGCTACATAGGGAACAATGGACTCTGGAAAAACCTGAAAACTACTTGAGCGACTATGGCACTTCAGAAAGTGAGAAGGAAACCTCATGGAAGTGTGTAGGAGAAGCTGAGATATAATCTCACCATAAACCCCAACCCTGGCATGGCAACCCACAACTGGGAGGGAAGGCAAAACCTGGAGCTTTTTCCTGAGGAGCAAGTGGTTTGAATCCCACATTGAGCATCCCAACTTTTAAAACCTGAGAGAGGAGTCCCTAAAACATCCAGCTTTGAAAACCAGCCAGGCTCATCTCACAAGATTCACGAGTTTGTAGCAAACAGATAATGGCTCTAAAAGAGTTCTCTGGGAACTTCTCCATTCCAGAGACCAGCATTTTCATTCTTATGATTTAACTCTGGTATATACAGCAAACTAAGTACGTTATCCCAGACCAAAACGATGTACATAAAAAAGTTCAATCTTATACCTTTCTCTGCAGACAGCCTCACAAATGGTCTGATGAAAAGAACAAACATAACCTCTAATACAGCCCCCCTACAACATGCCACTTGTGTAGAATTAACAATGAAGTCTCAGAGTTACGTCTTCTTTTAAAGACAGTTTCTTTGATGATAAGCACTGTAGTCATACCCAAATAAATAGGTGAGAAAGCTTGCCTCCTCTCAATAACTAGTTGTACTTAGCTCTAAGATTATTGTATAGAAGATGGCTGACTTTTGGACATATGACACTTTTCAGAGAGTTCAGTCTTGAACCTTATTTAAGGAAGTTCATTTAAGCAACTGAAATTGAGTTGCTTTTCCCATTTCTTTTACAGAACTTTTCTTAAAATAGAGACTTTTATAGCAATAAATTGTGGTTCTGACTAGCATAGTTTAAGCAGAAGTATGCAGAAGGAAGTAGGCCCCTTTATTATATATCTTCACATTAAACGGCATGTGTGTTTTTTATGTTAAATCATAAAAAATGAAGATAGTCTATTTGTGCCTAAATTATTCTTATTCCAGAATTCTCAAGTTAATCCATTTGTATCCTTTTGAAGAGTTAAATTGAAATATACGTAAGTGGGGACACCTGGGTGGCTCAGTTGGTTAAGCATCTGCCTTTGGCTCAGGTCATGACCTCAGGGTCCTAGGACTGAGTTCCAGGTTGGGCTCCCCACTCAGCGGGGAGCCTGCCTCTCCCTCTCCTTTTGCCTGCAGCTCCCCCGCCTTGTGCTCTCTTTCTCCTTCTCTATCAAAATAAATACATAAAACCTTAAAAAAAAAAGAAATATATGTAAGCATATATGGTTCAGGTGGACTGACCAGTCACAAAAGGGCACTCACATGGGAAGAGATACCCACAAGCTAGAGTAAAACTTCCTTAATCACCAAACACAGCTACTGGACATTATCGAGACAGAATAATTAAGGGAGTCAGATAGCAAAAGAAATAATTTTTAAGTTCATAATTGGGATTTATATTCTTCCTGTCATTTTGCTTGATATAACTTAAGCCATTAATTTGAGACACTTTGCAGATGTGTTTTGGTACAGTACCCTGTCTCTTTTTAAACTTTAATGTTTTAGTTAATTCAGTTACGAAATTGGGATTTGAAACATTGGGATTTGTATTTCATTATTTGTATTTGTATTTCATTACTGAAATACACTGACATTACGTTTCCCATTTCTAGACTTCATATTACAGTTGGTGTGTGTGTGTGTGTGTGTGTGTGTGTGTGTGTGTGCTTGATTCTCTAAGGTTATATCACTGGAAAGCATTTGTGCTATTATTGAACAGTTATTTGTTGGTTTACCATTGGTGTTACTCTTGGTGTTAGCATTGATAGACTAATTCTCAGCTTCTCTAATTACTAACTGTAATCTGCTTTTCAGGTCACATACATATATATGTAATAGGTCTTTAATAATAACTAAGAAATATTACTTAAATGAAATATCTCTATTATTTATACTATAGTATTTTATTTGTTGATGCAGAAGCAAAGCTTGGTCTATTCTTTGTAAACTCAGTTATTATCTAAGTTCTCTGAACTCCACAGAGACTAGAAGCTTTTCTAGTACTTTTTATCTCCCATAGTCTTACTATGTGACTATTGAGTTCATGGTTAAATGTCCCAAAGTTACATTATCACACTACCATAATAATTACAATTCGTTTATTGATATAAAATATTTCAAGTATTTTTAGACAAACCTCTGCTAGTACTGAATTTGGAACATACCCAGACCCACATGATGCATGATCTGGTCAGTAGGATTGTTATATGTCCTTTTGCTATACTTAATTCAATTCTACTTAAGAAACTTTTATTATGTACCTAATATATTCCTAGCAGTGGGGATATAAGAATTTAAAAACAAATACACTTTGTATTCAGGGAGATTATGGTAGAGTAGAAAGGTATAAAATAATAAAATCAATATAGTGTCATAGGAAATATAACAGATTTACCAAGTACATAAGTAAACATGGAGGATTGAATAATAAAAGTTGTTTAGGAAAGGGACAAAAAGGCATACAGGAAAGACTTCTTAGAAGATGTGATGACTGATCAGGGCCCTTGAAGGTCAAGGGCGTTCTCCAGCATGTGATAGTAGTTAAATACATCCTACTCCTGTTTACTCCTTGGTTGCAACTAGAACAACTTCTCATTATCATAAAAGCACCTTTTTAAACAGGAATATGACCACAGAATTTATTGGGAAGTCAAAGAAAACCAATGAATAGTATTTTTCACCACAATGCTAATAAAAAATTGATAAAATCAACAAAAGAAAACAATTCATGCATTTTGGATAGAAGATGAGAAGTAAAAAGAGTTTAAGAGATTTTGGAAAACCATGTTAATGACTTAAACAGTCTAATTTAGTTCAGCTGATGGTAGTGTGGTTCTTTTTGGGATATCTCTCTCTCTTTTTTTTTTTAAGATTTTATTTATTTATTTGAGAGAGAGAGAGAGCATGAGAGGAGAGAGGTCAGCGGGAGAAGCAGACTCCCCGCCGAGCAGGGAGCCCGATGAGGGACTCGATCCCGGGACTCCAGGACCATGACCTGAGCCGAAGGCAGTCGCTCAACCAACTGAGCCACCCAGGCGCCCCGGGAAATCTCTTTTTATGGGAAGACTTGCCAATACTAGAAAATGTGAATCAAAACCTTGTCAGATTGTGGGTAGTAAAGGAGAGGAACTCTTTGTCCTCATTGTGTTGTTGCAGCATTTAAAATAATACAGACATCTATGATGGACACATGGGATGCTTCCATAATTTGGCTATTGTAAGCAATGCTAAAATAAACATAGGGATGTATACATCTTTTTGAATTAGAGTTTTGTTTTTTGGGGGTGAATGAATATTCAGTAGTGGAATTACTTGATCATATGGTATTTCTATTTTTAATTTGAGGAATATCCCTACTCTTTTCCACAGTGTCTGTACCAATTTACATTTCTTCCAGTAGTGCATTTTGACACATCCTTAGCAACACTTGTTATTTCTTGTCTTTTTGATTTTAGCCACTCTGACAGGTATAAGGTGGTATCTCATTATAGTTTTGATTTGCATTTCCATGATGATTAGTGATCATCATGTCACTATTCATGTGTCTATTCATATGTCTTTGGAAGAATGTCTATTCAGCTCCTCTGCCCATTTTTTTTTTACTTTTTTATTTTTATTTTTTTAAAGATTTTATTTATTTATTTGACAGATAGAGATCACAAGTAGGCAGACAGGCAGACACAGAGAGAGGGGGAGGCAGGCTCCCTGCCGAGCCTGATGCGATGTGGGGCTCGATCCCAGGACCCCAGGATCATGACCTGAGCCGAAGGCAGAGGCTTTAACCCACTGAGCCACCCAGGCACCCCATCTCTGCCCATTTTTAAATCAAATGGTGGGTGGGTTTTTTTTTTTTTTTTTGGTGTTGAGTTGTATAGATTTTTTATCTATTTTTTTTAAAAACTCTTATCAGATATATCATTAGTGGACAAGGGAGATATGGTGTGTGTTTATGTGTGTGTATATGTATAATGGAATATTTTGCAGTCATAAAAAAGAATGAGGTCATGCCATTTGGGACAATACGGATGAACCTAAAAAATATTATGCTAAATAAAATAAGTCAGACTGGGAAAGACAAATGCCATATGATTTCACTCATATGTGGAATCTGAAAAACAAAACAAATGGATAAACAGAGAAATAATAAGCAGAATCAGAAAATATAGAGAACCAACTGAAGTCTGCCAGAGGGGAGAGAGGTGGGGCAAAATGGGTTAAGGGGAGTGGGAGATATAGGTTTACAGTTATGGAATGAGTAAGTCATGGGAATAAAAGACACTGCATTGGGAATATAGTTAATGATACTGTTGTAACAATGTTTCATGGTGACAGATGGTAGCTACACTTGTGGTGAGCACAGCATGACATAGAGAGAAGCTGACTCACTATACTGTATACCTGAAATTACTGTAACATTGTATGTCAGCTATACTTAAGTAAAAAAAATTACAATCAATCAATCAATCAATCAATCAGTAATACAGTCATTTAAATAGTGATGACATGTACTTTCATGATTCTTTAGACTTGATAAGAATTTTAAAGACTAGGAACACAAATGAAAGGACTCTGACAAGAAATGCCCTTGGTTTTGTTCAAAAGGCCCATGAGAGCATATCCTAAAACTGTGATAGCATAAAGAATTAGCAAAGTGGTGGGAAACTGGGGGAATTTCAAGTACGAGTTAGCGAGTTAGTCATCAAAATTGGGTTCTCTATCAGCTAGAGATTACTGGTTTGGCAGGTAATGGAGAAGGGCAAAGTTTCAGAGTGTGGGCGGAAATCAGATAGCACCCTGTTCCTTTATAGTAATGTGTAATAAGTCTGTACGTTGCAGGAGGCTGGGTATGTTAATCCCATTAAATCCTCTTTATATAATGTAATAGAATACAAAAGCATATAGGACATTCGAGGATATTTATGATAATTTCATGGGCTTTCTAAAACTTCCTTTGAAAAAATTTTTTAGACCTATGATTTCTAGAACCAACATAAGATCTATTCCCCTTTATAGCTTATCTTCAAAATCATGGTTGCCATCTTCTAAGCACCCGAAGGCAACCTCTTCCCATGCTATAATATTGGCAAGGTCAGCTCCACCTCTGTGAAAGCGGTTACATGAACAATAATATTTGGTAATTTAATTCTTACAAATATGGGAAACATTTCCATAGTTTTTGTGTGTCCTTCAAAAACACACCAGGCTCTTCAAAATCTTTTATTTTCTGGATGACTAAAAAAATTGCATTAGGATGATCACATCTTCTGCCTGAAAAACATTGTATGGTTATTATGATTGCCAAACACACTGTTAATAAGACACCTTTGATTTAATTCATTCGGTCAACATATGTTCATTCAGCTCTACTTGTTTCAGGCACTATTTTAGGTAGTAGGGATATAGCAGGACTAACGATATATTCTCTGCCCTCATGTCTCCTGGTTAGGAAGACAGACAGTGAACAACACAAAATCTATATATAAATATGGGGGTGGGCTGGGATTAAGGTTATCAGAGGAGACGTCTCTGCAAACATGACATCCAAGAGACACAACAAAGTGAAGATGGAGTCATGCAAGTGTTTGAGGGAAAAGTACTGTAAACAAAGGAAACAGTAAGTATGAGTATCCTGAAGTGGGAGCAGATTCGGTGTGTGGGCAGAAGAGTGAGAAGGTCAACGTGACCAGGATGCAGTGAGCAAGCAGAGGGGAGAAGCTGAGGTCAGAGAGAGTCGCATAACATTTCATAACCTAAACAAGCCACTATAAGGACCCTTTTATGTTATCCTGAGTGAGAAGGAAACTATTATAGAGTTTTGGTCAGTGGGATGGAAAGATCTTTTTTAAAAGCATCACTCTGGGGCGCCTGGGTGGCTCAGTGGGTTAAAGCCTCTGCCTTCACCTCCGGTCATGATCCCACATCGGGCTCTCTGCTCAGCGGGGAGCCTGCCTCCTCCTCCCTCTCTGCCTGCCTCTCTGCCTGCTTGTGACCTCTGTCTGTCAAATAAATAAAAAATTAAAAAAAATAAAATAAAATAAAAGCATCACTCTGTAGAGAATAGACAGTGGTAGCGGGAGAAGGTAACAGGAAGGGTAAAAGTAGGGAAGCTTGTTAGGGGACCACTGCAGAAGTCCAGTGGGAGATGACGGTGGTTTGGACCAGGATGCTAACAGTGAGGAGATCAAAATATATAATTGGATTCAGACTGTATTTTGAAGGCCTTGCCGACAGATGTTGCTGATGAATTGGTGCAGAATGTGAAAGAAAGTGTTAAGGAGGATTCCACCATGTTTACCCTGAGCAGGGGAAAGAAACATTTTGAAGAGGCTGAAAACTCTTTCTCAAATTAATGCTTCATGGAACTCTACTGTATAACACTGATTTAAAACAGAGTTGTTCTGTAACAGAGAGGACATATGGAACTCTACCAGTATGTAATTTCCTCACTGAGACACAGTCACAAGAATCAACTGCTAAATATCGCACTGACATAGACTCTTTAACATAAGCCTGAAGATTCCCCATGATGGAGCCCTCAACAGCTGTCACACAGCCCCTAATCAACTCTCTCACTTTGAATTCTCCCGCCTTTACCCGTCATGCACCCAAGGAGCACTTTTCCAAGTGGCAGCTCTATAAAGTCTTTTCAACACAGGAAACTCCTGAGCAGACTTCGACCTGTAAGGAATCAGGCGGTAGACATAGTCTTGAGCCATTTATTCCCTTTCTGTCAGAGGGCCTCAGAAGAGATAAAGCAAAGCTGGAATTCTAGAGAATACAGTCTTGATAAAGAGACCTGCTTCCTCTGAAACTGGTTGCAGATACAAATGTATTTGTGAGTATGGGGGTAGGGACATGAAGACTCCTTTTTTAATTTTACCCAGGAATATGTAGATTCTCAGAATTCATAGTTAAATATAACTTATTATTAATCTATTTCACTTACCAAGGCTAAAGTCCACTTTATCATATCAGTACTCTAGCCCAAACTGTTCTAAAAACCCTTCCTTCTTGGGGTGCCTGGGTGGCTCAGTCATTAAGTGTCTGCCTTCGGCTCAGGTCATGACCCCAGGGTCCTGGGATCCAGCCCCACATCGGGCTCTCTGCTCAGTGGGAAACCTGCTTCTCCCTTTCCCACTCTCCCCGCTTGTGTTCCCTCTCTCACTGTGTCTCTCTGTGCCAAATGAATAAATAAAATCTTAAAAAAACAAAAACAAAACCAAAATCCTTCCTTCGTAACTTCTTTGAGGAAGCTCCTCTCACCTTTAAATAACCAGATGATGGTTTTTAGGAATGCATTCTTTTTTTTTTAATTTTTAATTTTTATTTTTATTTATTTGTCAGAGAGAGAGGGAGAGAGAGCTAGCGAGCACAGGCAGACAAAGTGGCAGGCAGAGGCAGAAGAAGAAGCAGGCTCCCTGCCCAGCAAGGAGCCCGATGTGGGACTCGATCCCAGGACGCTGGGATCATGACCTGAGCCAAAGGCAGCCGCTTTAACCAACTGAGCCACCCAGGCGTCCCTAGGAATGCATTCTTAAACATTACATCTATCACACTAGTTATATTTCCTTAGGATTATATAAAATGGATCTAATCCTTCCGTCACATGTAATTCATTCAACAGGTTCTTACTGAGCACCTACTGTATGCCCGGCACCATTATAGGTCTGATTAACAAACCTAATTCCCTGTTGTCACGTAAATTAAAATTGGGTGAAGACTTCCAGTTTCTCCCACCAGTTGGCCAAACCAAAGGATTAAATGGCCTTACTGCCAAGGGAAGACAGTTAGGAATGTGTGGAGAAAGCATTTCCCAAACATCTTTTAAGAATTAAAAAAAATAATAATAGAACTATATAATAGGTGAATATAAATGACAAAAGCACAGATCCCCAAGAACTTTATAACTCTATAAATATGCTTTTTTTCATTCTGAATTTAAGGCTTTGACTTTGATTAAAATCAACCAAGTAAGTGATGCCTCTCAAAATTAGAAACGGAGCCAAAAATTTATGTTGAATGAGGTTAGTTTGACTCAGTAACATGAAGAAAAGGGGAATGAGTTGGCTAAGGGTTTAAGTAAAAAAAGAGAAGCTATTTTGTGGGGATTATATAAGCATCCTTTAACAGAGTATAAGCAATATTATTCAATCTTTTTTATCACTTTCATGTAACTTCCTCATTGGGCATTATCTCTGTGTTTGCTCTTAATGTCATTAAATGTTATAATGAAACCCTCTGAAATTAATTTGAAGCGGATGAAGTGACTCTATCAGATGGTTGATGCCATCAGAATGAGAATTTAAATATCGATTATTCTTATTACTAAAGGAATATAAATAAACAAGTTTAGGGTAAACGATGTACACTCCTCCATGTGCAGCACATATTTATGTGGTAATCGGGTGTTCTCACAGCAGCAACCCTGAGGGGAAATTCTTTTATGTCTTACACATGTCTTAACGCATTTGTATTTAACCTGAAGCACAGATACGCATTAGATATTCTGTTTGGGAACAGTTCTCTCTACTTCTTGCCAAAAAGCCTTCATTTCTGGTAATGCCCATGATTAATAACAGCTCTTTAATGACATGGGTTAACTGAGGTTAATGACTTTCCTTAAAACACACACATAGTGAGGAACACATGTTATTGGAGAGAAACAGCAACAGAAAACAATATAATATTCATTTTAAATGCAATTTTGAATGCACAAAGGAACTTGTGAAACTCAGCAATATCCATAGACTTAGACTGCCTCTCTCTAGTGTTTGGCCATGGATATAGGGCACAGTAGGATTAAATCACCAACAATGGCCTGTCTTTCACTGTGGTCCACTCTATGGTCAGTTAAAAAGCATAGAGTTTGTTTTGAGTGATTTGAGTTGAGATAAAATATAATTCTTAGAAGCACCCTCTGGAGCCTGCTACCTCTAAATCCCCATTTTAATGCTTACTAGCTGTGTGACTTGAGCAAGATACTTAACTTTTCTGTGCTTCAGTTTTTTTTTTTTTATCAGCAAAATGGGTATTATAGTATCTACTTCCTTAAAAAAATACTACTTCATAAGTTTCTTGTGAAAATAAAATGAGACTATATATGTAAAGTGCCATGAGTACTATAAATGTTTTTGCAATTATTAAAATGCCATTAAATTGCTGATTTTCATTTTTAAAAAGGACACCTTTTCCAGGTATAATTGAATCCAAGTGTGTTCCCTGCCTTTCAATATGGTCATTTCTATATGGTCAATTTTGATTCTCACTCCAGTAGAATGTTTTTCTGCATTCTTACCTGACTTGCTTTGAAAAATAAAATGACCCTAGTAAATTCTAAGGATGGGAATGGAGAGTAACAACAATTCAATTATTTTTCAAAGACAACATTAAGTCCTCTCAAAAGAGCTATGGTCATCATACATTTTGATCCCATTTTTTTCTTTCATGCCTTATTTAGGTTGAAGCTCAACAAGTAGAGGTGGTTTCTATATAAATCCTGTACTATACTAGATGTTTTACCGTAATATAATTAAACCTCAGCACTGTATTTCTAGAACACATTATTTTCCCTTTCTTTACCTTGCTTGCCTAGTCCACATTTTACAGTTGAAGCTTACACATCTACTATCACAATTTCCCTCCTCTCAGTTAAGTGTTTCTGAGATCATTCCTTCTATCACATTGAATCTCTAATAAACACATTTTCTTTCCAAAAATTTTAGGAATACTCTTAGGACAATTCAGACATTCTTGCCTCCTATATTGAGAGACAATGAAACAGATTGCTTAATACTTGAGGATAGCAGATAACTTTTTAATAATCTTTTGTCAAAGAGGTTGCTGCCTGGGTTCTCCTCTAGGATTCTTGAGGTCTCCTGTCTCACATTTAGGGAGGCAGATTTGTGTCTTTCTTACTTTGCAACATCTCCCCTCTGTCAATCATTGTGTTGGGCTGTTGACACATTTTATCTAAAATTTGTCCAATAATTTATCATGTAGTTTTTAATAGTTTCCTTAATGATGAATTAACTAATATTTAGATTAATTTGGACAAGATAATTTTGGCAAAAACGGGGAAAAGAATTTGAATTAAGGACTACGATTCCAACTCTCCAATTATTTCTGTAATCTACACATCTGCCTTTGATAATTAAACCCATAAATAATTAAACTCAAAGATTTGGTTTAAGTCTGTCTCACTATGTTCTTACTGAAAAATCAGAATGTTGTTTAAGCTATTCTCTTTGATTTCACTTTTGCTCTCTGGCAATTTATCCAACACTCTTGAACAGAAATATTTGAAAAATGCTTTTCTGACGGTGTTTCTTCTGCTTAACTGTCTTCTCCAGCTGCATATTCTCTATTGAATTGAGAATAAAATAATAGAAAATGATTATGTGTATAGTTACATTTTCAAATATTTCATAATTCAAGCTGGCATATGTCATCATTATTCTGGCTTTGTAATAGTTTATCCTGAATCACTAAAAAGTTTTAAGTCTGCATCTTTGCATTGAAAAGTGGGTTTTTTCATTTGTTTTTGTTTTGTTTTTTTGCTGGCATAAAAATAGACACATAGATCAATGGAACAGAATAGGAACCCAGGAATGGCCCCACAATCGTTCTGCTCAACTAATCTTGAACAAAGCATGAAAGAATATCTAATGGAAAAAAGACAGTCTTTTCAAAAAATGGTATTGGGAAAACTGGACAGCAACATGCAGAATAATGAAAGTGGACCACTTTCTTACATCATACACAAGAATACATTTAAAATGGATGAAAGACCTAAATGTGAGACAGGACACCTCAAAATTGTGGAGGAGAACATAGGCAGCAACCTCTCTGATATCAGCAATAGCAACTTCTTACTGGACATGTATCTGGAGGTGAGGAAAACAAAAGCACACATGAGAGAGAGGACTCTAAGATGGTAGAGAAGTATAAGACTTTGGTTTTTTCTGGTCCCAGGAACTCAGCTACATAGCTATCAAATCATTCTGAAGACCTGTGAACTCAACCAGAGATCTAAGAATAGCTGCAACACTACAAATAGAAAAGCGACCACTATTTGCAAGGTAGGAGGTGTGGAGAAGTGAATCTTAGGTGATATATGGGAAGTTAAACTGCAGGGGAAAAGAGTTTCCATAAGCCAGCTACTGGAAAGTGATTAAGAGTGGAGTGCAAAATCAGAACTTTTAGAAGTCTGCCCTGGTGAGTGATGTCCCTACCTGAAAGGTACTCAACTGGCAAAGCAGGGTGGATTCCTAGGTGGGACAGTGTGGTCTCAGGATCCTCAGGCTCACAGAAAGAAGGGGGGGTGGTGCTGAGTGAGGCAGAGTTCCCAGGCATTGAAACATGAAAGCCAGCTGAAATCAGCAAGCCCAGGAGTGGGTTCTCAGCTCAGGGTTGCCATAAACCATCAACAACAACATGGTCAGGCAACTGCTCTCCGACCAGGGACCCAGCAAACAGCAGAACCACAGTGGGACTACCCTTCCTACCCTGGGAGGAGTGGTGTGAGTGTACACTGCAGGACTTTGTAGGATTCAGAGAGTCAAAACAAGGTAATATGGCTGAGATAGAAACACTTGGTCACAGACTGGGTGAGCATGGAATGAGGATGAAGACCAGGGAGACAGGAGTGACTGACTGCTTTTCCGGTAGGGTGCACTGAGGAGTGGGACTCTGAGGTTTTGGCTCCAGCACTGGAGATTGGGAGGCTGTCGTTTTCATTCTCATTCTATAAAGCATCACGGAAAGCCTACAGGGAACAAAAGCTACATAGAGCAATCCAGAGTAGATTACTTAGCATGGTCCCCTGGCAAAGGAGATACAATTCCACCTGGGCAAAGACACTTGAGAATCAACACAACAGGCCCCTTCCCCAGAAGATCAGCAAGAACATCCAAGCAAGACCAGGTTTACTGATCAATGAGAACTGCAAAACTTCAGTGCTAGGGGAATACAGTACACAGAATTTATTTTTTCCCCCCATTATTCTTTTACTCTTTCAATTTTAATTTTTTCTTTCTTTTTTCAAACAATTTCTTATTTTATCAACTCTTGCCTTGTCTTTTTAAATTTTCATTTTTACAGTTACATTCTATCTTTTCATTGTATTTAATTTTATTTTTGTAAATATATGTCTTTCTTTATAGTTTTGGGGTGTAGTTTCTTTTAACAGACCAAAATGCAACCAGGATGTAGTATATTGCTCTGCTCTGTTCACCTGTCTTTTTCTTTCTTTTGTCATTCTTTCTTTCTTTTTTTGTCTTTTAATTTTCATTTTTACAGTCACATTCTATTCTTTCATTATATTTAACTTTATTTTTGTTTAAATGTGTTTTTCTTTCTTTACAATTTTGGGATCTAGTTTTCTAACAAACAGACCAAAATACACACAGGATCCAGTTTACTGCTCTGTTCTTTTCACCTTTTTGATTATGTTCTTTTCTTTTCTTCAGGCTTGGGTCTCTTCTGATTTGTTTAGTGTATATTTCTCTGGGGTCATTGTTGGCATTTTAGTATTTTGGTCTATCATTCATCTATTCTTTTCCAGACAGGATGACAGGACTGAAAAACTCATCTCAAAAAAGTGAACAAGAGGCAATACTGACTGCCAGGGAATTAATCAATATGGATATAGTAAGATGTCAGAACTAGAGTACAGAATAATGATTATAAACATACTAGCTGGGCTTGAAAAAAGCATAGAAGACACTAGAGAATCCCTTTCTGGAGAAATAAAAGAATGAAAATCTAATCAAATCAGAATGAAAAAGGTGATTAATGAGATACCAGAAAATGGAAACTCTAACTTCTAGGATAAATGAAGCAGAAGAGAAAATTAGTGATATAAAAGACAAAATGATGGAGAATAAGGCTGAGAAAAAAAGAGATAAACAACTACTGGATCATGAGGGGAGAATTTGAGGGCTAAGTGATATCATAAAGTGAAACAATGTTAGAATAATTGGGATCCCAGAAGAAGAGGAAAGAGAGAAGGTGGGGACAGATGGTATATTGGAGCAAATTATAGCAAGAACTTCCCTAATCTGGGGAGGGAAACAGGCATTCAAGTCCTTCCCTAATCTGAGGAAGGAAACAAGCACAGAGACCTCCCTCAAAATCATGTAAATAGGGGCACCTGGGTGGCTCAGTGGGTTAAGCCTCTGCCTTCAGCCCAGGTCATGATCTCAGGGTCCTGGGATCAAGCCCCCCATCAGGCTCTCTGCTCAGCAGGGAGCCTGTTTCCCCCTCTCTCCACGTGCCTCTCTCCCTACTTGTGATCTCTCTCTCTCTCTGTGTGTCAAATAAATAAATAAAATCTTCAAAAAAATAAATGTAAATTGATCAACACCTCAACATATAAAAAGGAAACTTATAAATCTCACAGACAAAGAGAAAATCCTGAAAGCAGCTCAGGACAAGAGGTCCACAATGAGGTTAGAAACATTAGATTCACATCAGACCTATCTACAGAGTCCTGGCAAGCCAAAAACAACAAGCATGATACATTCAGCATGCTAAATGTCAAAAATATGGAGCCAAGAATACTCTACCCAGCAAAGGTTTCATTCAATATAGAAGGAGAGATAAAAAGTTTCCAGGACAAACAGAACCTAAAAGAATTTGTGATCCCTAAATCAGACCTGCAAGTAATATTAAAAGGTATCCTTTAAGTGAAGAGAGGGTCCAAAAATAACATAGACCTGAAAGGAACAGAGACAATCTACAGAAATAGTGACATTTATTGGTAACACAATAGCACTAACTTCATATCTTTCAATAGTTCCTATGTAGATGTCCTTACTGCCCCACTCAAAAGACACAGGGTATCAGATTGGATAAAAAACATGACCCATCAATATGCTGTCTGCAAAAGACACATTTTAGACCCAAAGACACCTCCAGATTTACAATGAGGGGGTGGAAAATCATTTATTATGTTAATGAACATCAAATAAAGCTGGGGTGACAATCCTTGTATCAGACAAATTAGATTTTAAACCAAAGACTATAATAAGAGGTGAGGAAAAACACTATATCATAATTAAAGGGTCTATCCAACAAGAAGATCTAACAATTGTAAATGTTTGTGCCCCTAACATGGGAGTAGCCAATTCCATAAACCCATTAATAACAAAATTAAAGAAACACATTGGTAATAATACAATAATAGTAGGGCACATAATACCCCACTCACTGCAATGGGCAGATCACTTAAGCAGAAGATCAACAAGGAAACAAGGACTTTGAGTGATTCATTGGACTAAATTGGACTGCAACAGAATACACATTATTCTCAAGGGCACACTGAACATTCTGGGTCCCAAATCAGGTCTCATCTGGTACCAAAATATTGGGATCATTCCCTGCATATTTTCAGACCACAGTGCTTTGAAATTGGAACTCAATCACAAGAGGAAAGTTGGAAAGAACACAAAAACATGAAGGCTAAAGAGCATCCTACTAGAAAATGAAGGGGTCAACCAAGAAATTAAAGAATAATTTAAAAATTCATGGAAACAAATGAAAATGAAAACAGATTGTTCAAAACCTTTGAGATACAGCAAAGGCAGTCCTAAGAAAGAAGTATATAGCAATACAAGCCTTTCGTAAGAAACAAGAAAGATCTCAAATACACAAGCTAACCTTACACCTAAAGGAGCTGGAGAAAGGACAGAAAATAAAGTCTAAACCCAGCAGGAGAAGAGAAGTAATAAAGATCAGAGCAGACATCCATGAAATAGAAACCAAAAGAACAAAACAGATCACTGAAACTAAGAGCTGGTTCTTTGAAAGCATTACTAAGATCGGTAACCCCCTGGCCAGACTTATAAAGAAAAGAGAAAGGACACAAATAAATAAAATCATGAATGAAAGAGGAGAGATTGCAACCAACATCAAGGAAATACAAATAATTATAAGAACAAATTATGAGCAATTATATACCAACTAATAGGGTGATGAGGAAGAAATGGATACATTAAACTACCAAAACTGAAAAAGGAAGAAACAGAAAACTGAACAGATCCATAACCAGCAAGGAAATTGAAGCAGGAATCAAAATCTCCAAACAAACAAGGAGTCCAGGGATGGATGGTTTCCCGGGGGAATTCTACCAAACATTTAAAAAACTTTCTTCTTCATACCTATTCTTCTGAAGCTGTGTCAAAAAATAGAAATGGAAGGAAAACTTTCCAAATCTTCTTATGAGGTCAGTACTACCTTGATCCCCAAATCAGAGAAATACCCCACCAAAAAGGAGAATTACAGACAAATGTCCCTGATGAACTTGGATGCAAAAATTCTCATCAAGATACTAGCCAATAGGATCCAGCAGTACATTAAAAGAATTATTCACCACGACCGAGTAGGATTTATTCTTGGGCTGCAAAGATGGTTCAACATCCTCAAATCAAACAATGTGATAGAGTACATTAACAAAAGAAAGGACAAGAACCATATTATCCTCTCAATAGATGCTGAAAAAGCATTTGACAAATATCATTTTTTGATTAAAACCCTTCACAGTGTAGGGATAGATGGAATACACCTCAATACCATAAAAGCCATATATAAAGGCATATCATGAAAAGCTCACAGCAAATATCATTCTCAATGAGGAAAAACTGTGAGCTTTTCCCCTAAGGTCAGGAACATGGCGGGGATGACCACTCTTCCCACTGTTGTTCAACATAGAACTAGAAGTCCCAGCCTCAGCAATCAGCCAACAAAAAGAAACAAAAGTCATTCAAATTTGCAAAGAAGAAGTCAAACTCTCACTCTTTGCAGATGATATGATACTATATGTGGAAAACCCAAAAGCCTCCACTCCAAAACTGCTAGAGCTTGTACAGGAATTCAGTAAAGTGTCAGGATATAAAATCAATGCACAGAAATCAGTTGCATTTCTTTACACCAACAACAAGACAGAAGAAAGAGAAATTAAGGAGTCAATCCCATTTACAATTACACCCCAAACCGTAAGATACCTAGGAATAAACCTCACCAAAGAGGCAAAGAATCTATACTCAGAGAACTATAAAGTACTCATGAAAGAAATTGAGGAAGACACAAAGAAATGGAAAAATGTTTCATGCTCATGGATTGGAAGAATAAATATTGTGAAAATGTCTATGCTACCTAAAGCTATCTACACATTTAATGCAATGCCTATCAAAATCCCATCCAATTTTTTCAAAGAAATAGAACAAATAATCCTAAAATTTATATGGAACCAGAAAAGACCTCGAATAGCCAAAGGAATATTGAAAAAGAAAACCAAAGTTGGAGGCATCACAATTCCAGACTTCAAGCTCTACTACAAAGCTGTCATCATCAAGACAGTATGGTACTGGCACAAAAACAGACACATAGATCAATGGAACAGAATAGAGAGCCCAGAAATAGACCCTCAACTCTATGGTCAACTAATCTTTGACAAAGCAGGAGAGAATATGCAATGGAAAAAAGACAGCCTCTTCAACAAATGGTGTTGGGAAAATTGGACAGCCACATGCAGAAAAATGAAATTGGACCATTTCCTTACACCACACACGAAAATAGACTCAAAATGGATGAAGGATCTCAACGTGAGAAAGGAATCCATCAAAATCCTTGAGGAGAACACAGGCAGCAACCTCTTCGACCTCAGCCGCAGCAACTTCTTCTTAGGAACAACGCCAAAGGCAAGGGAAGCAAGGGAAAAAATGAACTATTGGGACTTCATCAAGATCAAAAGCTTTTGCACAGCAAAGGAAACGGTCAACAAAACCAAAAGACAACTAACAGAATGGGAGAAGATATTTGCAAATGACATATCAGATAAAGGGCTAGTATCCAAAATCTACAAAGAGCTTAGCAAACTCAACACCCAAAGAACAAATAATCCAATCAAGAAATGGGCAGAGGACATGAACAGACATTTCTGCAAAGAAGACATCCAGATGGCCAACAGACACATGAAAAAGTGCTCCATATCACTGGGCATCAGGGAAATACAAATCAAAACCACAATGAGATACCACCTCACACCAGTCAGAATGGCTAAAATGAACAAGTCAGGAAATGACAGATGCTGGCGAGGATGCGGAGAAAGGGGAACCCTCCTACACTGTTGGTGGGAATGCAAGCTGGTGCAACCACTCTGGAAAACAGCATGGAGGTTCCTCAAAAAGTTGAAAATAGAGCTACCTTATGACCCAGTAATTGCACTACTGGGTATTTACCCTAAAGATACAAACGTAGTGATCCAAAGGGGCACGTGTAGCTGAATGTTTATAGCAGCAATGTCCACAATAGCCAAGTTATGGAAAGAACCTAGATGTCCATCAACAGATGAATGGATAAAGAAGAAGTGGTATATATATACAATGGAATACTATGCAGCCATCAAAAGAAATGAAATCTTACCATTTGCGACGACATGGATGGAACTAGAGGGTATTATGCTTAGCGAAATAAGTCAACTGGAGAAAGACAACTATCACATGATCTCCCTGATATGAAGTGGAGATGCAACGGGGGTGGGAGTTAAGGTGGTAGGAAAAGTAAAAATGAAACAAGATGGGATCGGGAGGGAGACAAACCAAAAGAGACTCTTAATGTCATAAAACAAACTGAGGGGGGTGAGGGGGAGAGGGGTTGGGAGAGGGGAGTGGGGTTACATTATATGTTTAAATAAAGCTTAAATAATAAAAAATAAAAAAAATATGCTCAAAGTCATTCATCATCAGGAAAGTGCAAATCAAAACCACTTCACATCTGTCAGAATGGCTAAAATTAACAACTTAGGAAACAACAGATGTTGGTGAGAATTTGGAAAGGGAAACCCTCTTCCAGTGTTGGTGGGAACGCAAAGTAGTGCAGCCACTCTGAAAAACAGTATGAAAGTGCCTCAAAAATTTAAAAATACAATTACCCTACAATCTAGAAACTGCACCACTAAGTATTTCCCCAAAGGATGCAAAACACTGATTTGAAGAGGCATGTCCACCCGGATGTTTACAGCAACATTATCAACAGTAGCTAAATTATAGAAAAAGCCCAAATATCCGCTGACTGATGGATGGACAAAGAAGAAATGGTATATGTATACAATGCAATATTACTCAGCCACAAAAAAGAATGACATCTGGCCATTTGTAGTGATGTGGATGGAGCTAGAGTATCATGCTAGGTGAAATAAGTAAGTCAGAGAAACAAATGACTATTATGATTTCACTCATACGTGGAATTTAAGAAACAGAACAGATGAATATAGCAAGAGGAAGGAAAAAAAAAGAGGAAGGCAAACCATAAGGGACTATTAACAATAGAGAACAATTGAGAGTTGCTGGAAGGGAGGTGAATGGGGGATGCGTTAATGGGTGATGGATATTAAGGAGAATACTTGGTGGGATGAGCACTGGGTGTTTTATGTGGGTAATGAATCATTAAATTCTACTCCTAAAACCAATAATGCAGTATATGTTAAATAACTAAAATTAAGAAAAAAACTTGAAACAAACAAATTAAAAAAAGAAAGGTTCTTTTGCTTGAAGTATTCCTTCCCCAGACGTCTATTTGTCTCATGACATGATTTCATTCGGGTTACCATCTGAAAATCATTTCAGAGAGGATTTCTGATTAATTTAAAATAGCCCATATCACTTTCTATCCCTTTATTCTTCTTGGTTGTTTTTTGTTGTACTTATCACCATTCAAATAATGATATATATTTACTTATTTTTGTCTCTTCCATTAAAGTATATTAACTTAATTCCAGATACATGGTAGCTATCAAGTAACCATCTGATGCATAAATGAACTTAACATTTAACTTAACATTTGCTTTCCTAAAAACAATTGCTGCCGTTTCAGTATTTTATTATACAAAGCTCTATCAAGTTGAGTTACAAGTTTATTTCAAAGATGTGTTCAATTGTCTCCATTATTTTTCAGGTATACATGCAGCTAAACAAGAGACACAACTGTATAGTGTAAATATCTCAAGGGAACAATTTGTGTCTCATATTGATTTAATATAACATTCATTTTTTTTCTTGTTCACTGCAGTGAATCAGCATCTAAGGGATATACATGCCCTTCTAAATTCACCCAGATAGAGAGAGTCTGGCTCAAAAATTTATTTATTTTTAAATATTTATTATTATTTTAATTTTTTTTTTCAGAGAAAAAGAGAGTGGTGGGAGGAGAAACAGGGGGAGAGGGAAAGAGAGAATCTTAAGCAGGCTCCATACCCAGTGCAGAGCCCGACACAGGACCCAGTCTCATGACCTGAGGTGAAATCAAGTCAGTTGCTTACCCAAACAAGCCACCCAGGAGCTCCTTTAAAAATTTAACTGGAAGCAGTTTATGGAGTACCTGCATCACAACCTTTAGTTGGTATTAGAATGATCCCAAGGAGAGAGGGTCACGACACATGGAACACTTTTCTTCGCAGAGAAATTTCCCATCATAGCTTTGTCACCATTAATTTGCATTTAAATATTTAAAAATCTAGTGTAAAGGGTAGAAAGGATTAGTAAAATTTTTGTTATAAATTAATAGTTTTAGTTTTACTTGACAGAACCACAGATGGAAATAGGTTAGTCACAGTAATATTAACATTGAAAACTCATCCTATCAAAACCTGTTCAATAGGCTTGTAATAACAAAGTGATGTCATTTCAGTCTCTTTTAGATACACCTCCATTTCATCATTAAAAACAGTCAGAGTAGGGGCACCTGGGTGGCTCAGTGGGTTAAAGCCTCTGCTTTCGGCTCAGGTCATGATCCCAGGGTCCTGGGATCGAGCCCCACATCGGGCTCTCTGCTCGTCGGGGAGCCTGCTTCCCCCCACCCTCTCTGCCTGCCTCTCCGCCTACTTGTGATCTCTGTCTCTCTGTCAAATAAATAAATAAATAAAATCTAAAAAAAAAAAAAAAACAGTCAGAGTAGTGTAATGACCAAATGTTCTCGTAGCCTCTGATATTTGAAAGACATTTATTTACCTGAAAATTAAATATTTAACAAGCACACACATTTGCATATTGACCAATAATCTAGTAAACAAGTTTTTAATGCTAACAATGCTCCATTAGTATTCATTCACCACTCTTTTTTACTGAACAAATAGAAACCCACTATGTGGTATAAAACTAAGGATATGTCAGTAAGTGAAACAGTGTCACCCTCATGAAGCTTACGATGAATGTTCTAACACAGTCAGAAAAATAAATGAGTAAAAACTATATAGCACATCAGATGGTAATAATTCCTATGGGAGAAAAATAGAGCAACTTATGCGTAACAGTGAACTAGGTTGCAGGTGTAAAACATTTAATAGAGTGGTTAAGGAAACTCTCACTGTGAAGAGGGCCTTTGAGCAAGACCATATTAAAGTGAAGAAATAAGACATGCACATGGTAGGGAAAGGCTCTTTTAGGCAGAGGCAACATCTTGTGCAATGACTCTAAATCAGGAATGTGCCTGGTGTGCTTAAGAAGTAGCAAGTGGTAGACAAAAAAAACCCTTTATTATTTTTAATTGCTTCAAAAGATAATTGATTGTATTAAGCAAAATTAGTAACAACATATTATGAGCTTTATACACTGTGGGATTTAGAATATGAGAAAAAATAAAATGTTTTCCAGAAATAGCCCAAGGGATGTGAGAAAGAAACTGGAACAATACAGTATAAACTTCTTATATCAGGTGAAGTGGCATAATATTATTTGAAAATAAATTGTAATAATCTAAAGATATATATTGTAAATCATAAAGAGATACTTAAAACTTTTTTAAAAGATTTTATTTATTTATTTGACAGAGAGAGAGATCACAAGTAGGCAGAGAGGCAGGCAGAAAGAGAGGGGGGAAGCAGGTTCCCTGCTGAGCAGAGAGCCCGATGTGGGGCTCGATCCCAGGACCCTGAGATCATGACCCGAGCCAAAGGCAGAGGCTTAACCCACTGAGCCACCCAGGTGCCCCGAGATACTTAAAACTTTTAAGAGTTATAACTAATAGTAGAGATAAAGTGTATAATACAGATAAAGTAGAAAAAATAAATAATTGACTAATCCAAAAGAAGGCAGAAAAGAGTAAAAGGGGAAAAAGGACAGATAAAACAAATACAAAGCAATTAGCAAAATGGTTAGATTTAAATACATTGTGATGAGCACTGGAGGTTGTATATAAGTGATGAATCACTAAAGTCTATCCAGAAGCTAGTATTATCCCATTTGTTAATTAACTTAAATTTAAATAAAAACTTAAAACAAAATACCTACCTACATACATACAACCATATCAGTAATGACACTAAATGTAAATTATTTTAAAAACTCCAATTAAAAGGCAAAAATTACCAGATTGGTTATAGAAGTAAGAGCCAACTAAATTCTGTCTACCAAGAAACCTACTATACTTATAAAGGTATAAATTAAAAGTAAAAGGATAGAAAAGTTATGTATTTTACAAAACCAATCAAAAGAAAGCTATAGTGACTCTATTAATATTTGACAAAATTGGACCACACAAAAAAGGGAATTATGGAGAACTAAAGATGATGCATAATAATAAAGGAGGTCATTTTACCAACATAGCAATGATAGAACAATCCTAAATGTGTGTGTAACAAATAACAGAGCTTCAAAGTACCTGAAGCAGATACCATTATAAGTCAGAGCAGAAATACACAAATCCACATTGATAGTTTGAAATATAAACACTCCTTAGTAACTGATAGAATTGGACGGAAGAAAGGAAACAAAATATCTTAGGAACATTATCAACCATCATGCCCCAGTTGACATTTTTAGAACGTTTCCACCTAACAACGGCATAATATACATTGTTTTCCACTGCCTACAGAACATTTACCAAGAAAAAACACAATCTGGTTCACACCCCAACAAATTAATAATAAATTAAATCTTAACAGGAGAATCAACCTATAACTGATAACAGAAAGATATCTGGAAAATCCCCCAAATATTGGAAAATTAAATAACAACTTTATTTGTTATATGATATATATATATATATATCATATAACAAATTATTTATTTGTTATATGACTGATTTACAGATTAAAAAGAAGTCACAATTAAAGATATTTTGAAAGAAAAATTATCTACTGTATAAAAATGTGTGGGATGGGGACGCCTGGGTGGCTCAGCTGGTTAAGCGGCTGCCTTCGGCTCAGGTCATGATCCCAGCGTCCTGGGATCGAGTCCCACATCGGGCTCCTTGCTCGGCGGGGAGCCTGCTTCTCCCTCTGCCTCTGCCTGTGCTCGCCCTCTCTCTCTCTCTCTCTCTCTCTAACAAATAAATAAAAATAAAATCTTTAAAAAAAAATGTGTGGGATGCACCTAAGACAATGTTTAAGAGAAAATTTTATAGCTTTATTTATTTATTCATTTTTTAAAAGATTTATTTATTTATTTGTCAGAGAGAGAGGGAAAGAGAGAGCACATAATCAAGGGGAGGGGTAGGCAGAAGAAGAAGCTGCTCAGCAAGGAGCCTGATATGGGACTTGACCCCAGGATGCTGGGATCATAACTTGAGCTGAAGGCAGTCATTTAACTGACTGAGCCACCCAGGCATCCCCAAATTTTATAGTTTTAAATTCTTTCATTATAAAATAAGAAAATAATAATCTTACCTCTTCCTTAAGACACTAGAAAAAAGTAGCATAAAGTAAGCCAAGAAAAAGTAGAAGAAAGGAATAATAAAGATAAGAGCAAAAGCTAATGAAATTAAAAAACAGAGAATCAATAATCACCAAAAACTTAAAATGACCCAAACATCCATCAACTACTAAATGGATAAAGAAATTGCAGTATAGCCATATAATGTACTCCTCCTCATATTGTTACACATGTTGTTACACATGCAACAAGAAGGATAAATATCTCAATGGTTTTATGATAGATACAAAAAACTAAAAAAGAAGTTAGACACAAAAGACTATATACTGCTTGACTCCATCTATATGACCTCTGAAAAAGGTAAAATTTTAGGAACAAAAATCAGACCAGTGATCCCTAGAAACTGGAGCAGGAATAGAAGATTCACTATCAATGGGCACAGGTTACTTTTTAAGGTAATGGATAAAGTCTATATCTTGACTGTATACATTTGTCAAAACTCACAAAACTGTACCACTAGAAGAATAAATTTACTATAGAGGAAAATTAGGAAGAAAATTCTCATGAATATAAAAGGCCAATGTATCCTCTGGAACATCATGCATAATTACAGTGACTGCACTCAAGGAAAGTGCTAATGGACACAGAGTAGGTCCAAAGAAAGGAAACTAAAATGATCAAGGGACCCCTAGAATTGCCATATGAGCTTAGAGTAGAAATACTAGACTCAAATCTGAAAAGAGTATAATGCTGAGCAGTGTCATTATCAAAAACTTATTTAACAAATCCCAAAAAAGAAAGTATTAAAAAGAGTGATCATCTTTTAAAAATAGAATTAAGTGAAACAGAAATTAGGACTTCTGAAAATAATACATTTATGAAACTCCTTCCAAAGGTTGTGCGGATGGGAAACATGGTGGAGAAAAAGAGAACTTGTACATGTTTATAAATATTGAAACCACGTGGGTCCCTGAGTGGTGAAGCTGGTTAAATGGCTAACTCTTAGTTTTGGCTCAGTTGTGATCTCAGGGTCCTGCGATCAAGTCCTCCCTGCTTCAGGCTCCATGGTCAGCATGGAGTCTGCTTCAGAGTCTCTCTTCCTCTCTCTGCCCCTCCTACTTGAGCTCTCTCTCTCTCTCTAAAATGAATAAATAAATATTTAAAGAATATATATTGAAACTATATACAGAAACTAGAAAATGTTGTAGTGTATTTAATATCTAGTGTTGATAACAGGAAAGCAATGCAGATTATTACATGATACACCATGTCCTGAGGTTGTCACTGGCAACACGTTATTAGGTTGGATGGGCCCTTATAAGTGAAGTTCATGACCTTAAGGACATTCAACAAAAATGATTTATTTAGATGTAAGAAAAGAAGAGCTCCTTTTCTTCTATAACAAAAATCTTGGTGGGGTCCATGCATTTGTAGCAAGTATTCTTGGAAAATCCTGTGTATATTTTGCTTGCTATTTTTTCATGTTAAGACTCTCTTACTAAGTCTTAGTCCTTACTTAGGAAGATTATCCTCCTTCATAGTAAGATTATTACTAGGTGAAAGGTTCAGCAAGGCTTAGGCCATTCCATCTCCACATGTTAAATTATAACATTTTATTATAACATGTTATTAACAAAACATGGGGGGAGAAATAAATAAATAATAAATAAATAAAATCATAAAATAACAAATAAATAACATAAAATAAAAATAAAATCATAAAATAACAAATAAATAAAATCATAAAAAATACACTTCATTTAACCCTTACCCTATGGCACAAGAACTTTTCAGTGTTCATTACTTTGAAATGTCTGTTCTAGAGAGTAGAGGAAACCTATCACTTTCCCAAATGAAGAATGGAAGTTTGTAATTAGGAATCATTATTTTTTAATTATCTGGAGTATCAGAAGGTATCCCTTAAGGATCCCTTGAAGTTACTCTCAAGGGAAAAGTATTCACATCATGTTCACAGATTGAATAGTCCAATCTCTTTTCGTATTCTTTAGTTAACATGGCAGTAGGTAAAGGTGTCTTCTCAAAATTTTAAACAAATATTTGTCATAATGAAAAGAGAAAGTTCTCACCAAAAAAGAAATCTGAGTACCTAATACAGGTAATATTCAATAATTATTTAATGTTATCCTGAATAGAAAGTTGGGTTTCTTTACTGAAAAGCCTTTCCGGTTCATGTTTGCTTTTTTTTTTAACATTAGTTTTTATTAACATATAATGTATTATTACCCAAGGGGTACAGGTCTGTGAATCACCAGGCTTACACACTTCACAGCACTCACCATAGCACATACCTTCCCCAGTGTCCATAACCCAACCACCCTCTCCCTATCCCCCTCCCCACAGCAACCCTCATGTTTGCTTCCTAGAGTTCTCAATCTTCAACTCACTGGACTATAAAAAGAGCTACTAATTATCACTTATCTGTGGGTAAAATTTTCTTAAAACACATCCCTACATTCATTTCACCCCCACATAATTAGTGTTAGCTAGGCTTGGTCGTTCCATACCCCTGGCCAATGGCTGTTCAAGAGTAGACAGACCAATTCACTTTTGGCCAACGATATGGGGTGGGGGGAGTTGGTTGGGGGATTGCTAGGAAAGATTTCCCTTCTTTTAAAATGAGTCAAACTCAGGGGCACCTGGCTGGCTCAGTCCGTTAAGCATCTGCCTTCACCTCAGGTCGTGATACCAGGGTCCTGTGATCAAGCCTCATGTCAGGCTTTCTGATCAGAAGCCTTCTTCTCCCTCTCCCCTCTGCCCTCCTCTTGTTCATGCTCTCTCTATCTCTCAAATAAATAAATAAATAAATAAGTAAATAAATAAATAAGTAAATAAGTAAATAAAATCATTAAAAATGGCTCCTTTTCTTTTCCTCCGGACACTACATGTCAGTGTGACTCATGCTCCTTGCTACCTTGCAAGTCTTGAGAAAAGCCAGCCTTGGGGACAAAGCTGATTCACTAAGAACAGCATAGGAGAGAGAGAGAAAAGAACCCGGCTCTCATGTAATGCAGTTGAGCTGCTTGCTATATCAAATAGGACTAAGACCAGTCCTGCTTTTAGAAATACTGTTACATTAAATAATTTTCTTCTTGTGTAAGCCAGTGTGAGGATGGGGTTTTAATTAATTGTAATTGAAAGCACCTAAACTAATACACATTTTAAAATGTTAATTCCACAGCCTTAAGTACCTTCCAAGAATATGCAAAGGGTTTTTTTTTCTCCCCAGAATTAAAGATTCAGTTCAAGCCCTATTATAACTTTGATATAGTTTTGATAGTTCAGACACAGGCTTTTATATCACATGCATATAAAATATTGAAAAAGAAAACTCTATAACCCAAACGTTGCCTGTATTTTATGCAGTTTGGATGCACTCATTAAAAATGCTTGATATGTTAATTACAAATATTTCTAGCAATTCTTTGAAATCAGGTCTTCAGGATTTTCCTTGGTAGAGAATTTTAATATTTATATATTCATTCAAAAATAGTTATTGAAATTTTTTACTAGTTGGGGGTAGAATGGTTAACCAGACATATTTATAGAGTTTACAGCCCAGGGAGAAACGCAAACATTAACAAATATTATAGGAATATCTACATTATTATCGTAATGAAAACTGCTAAGGGAAATGCAAGGTGCTCTTCTATGCATATAACATGAAAATTTTATCTAGTGTGGGGGATTAGAGAAGGTTCAGGTTTTAAACTAAAACCTGAAGGATTATCTAATTAGGTAGTTAGATGTGCTAATCAGGCAGAGGAAGCGGCACATGTTGGGTGAGTTGAAGTTTGGCAAATTCAAATACTGAAATAAGATCGGGGTGGATGAAACACTGTGAGTGTGAAAGAGAAGAGCCTCAAGTCACTGCAAAAAGATAAAATAATTCCACAAACATTTTTTGTGTATGAGTATACAAAATTAGCCCTATAAATCTGGGCACTATTATATCAAGTTCATTAATGAATAATAAGAAAAATATACAAAGTTCATCACATTACTCTGAATATTTTTAAAATTTAGTCATTGTAAAAATATGAGAAAGACAGCATTAACATGGATACCATAGACAAAAGGTATGCAAAGTATAGAAATATTACCTGTGATCATTATATATATAAACATCTTGGCATATTATTCTTCTGTTCTTTCTACCTATATTTCATATTATTACTTTGTATTATTCTATTACTGTCTTCAGCCATTGATTACATGCTAATTTATTTTTGCTTGTGTGTGTAAAATTTTTCTCCAAAATTGTAAACTCCTAAAGAGTAGAGGTTTCTCTTCTGCTTTCATATTTCCAAAAGGCCCTTTCATGGCAGTTATTTAGAAACTCTGGTTAGCTTAGAAGATTTCAACTATGACAGAGTCAACGAACTCCAGATACACAACTTGCCAGTATTTCATGGAGATAAAGAGGACATAAATCAACATTTGACACACAACAATTAGGAACAGCCATAATAACTTCCCAGAATCAAATCAAGAATCCCTGGTCTGACATTTTATGCTGTTCCCCGAGGCTGCAGAAAAATAATAACACATGTCATCTAGTCATAAAGAGAACAAGACTGTCCCATTAAAGTTTTGAACTTCAGATCAGGTAATAGGCAAGGCATTTACCTTTTTCCTCAAATATGACCCAGGAATCCTCTTTTAAAATACTGACGTAAGAGAAATTGAAAAGAAAAATGCTAAGTCACTAGAAAGTGCATATCACGTCCCCTTCTATACAGCACGTCCAGCTGATTGGATCTATACTGGATCTATACCTTCCATGTTGAGTCTCTTTTCTTTGTTTCATGAAATAGCTTAATGGTCTCTCAATAACTTTTCTTTTTAACTTAATTCCATTTCTTTAACCAAAATGATTTTACTCAGCCTCATCCAACACAGTGTAATATGCTTCTTGAGATATCACATTCTGCTACTTGTGACCGAGTTTGGGAGAATTTTTTTTTTTTTTTTTAAGAAAGAGAGAAGGAGAGAGAAGCAGAGGGGGAGGGCGAGAGAGAGTCTTAAGCAGGCTGCATTCCCTGCGCAGAGCCCCATGTTGTACTCAATCTTACAACCCTGAGATGGTGACCTGAGCCTAAAACAAGAGTCAGATGCTCAACTAATTGAGCCCCCCGGGCACCCCTGAGAGAACATCTTAAGGGACAGAATTAAAGCGCTGTTCGTGACTGAAAAGCTAAGCATACACTCTCCTGACAAATATATAAAATATTTGTCATACAGAGTGCTATTAGTTACAGTAGATTTGAACTTGCTATGTACTTTATTATATGTGTTTTCATATAGTATATATAAATTTATTTCACATATATGCTATATCAATATATATATTTATAGCTACTATATAAATATACTTTGCTATAGACATATATTTGTATGTGTGTTTATCTGTATATACATATATATATCTGTGATAGATATATCACAATGTCTTATTGTACTGTCCGATTGGATTGCTATGTAGTTTCTACCAAAATAAATAATTAAATACATAAAATTGTTTTTTAAAATGCAGTTACTTTCAATAAGCAGCCCGTGTTCTCTACTTAGATTCCTGTACGGCTGACTGGTATAAAGGTTTGTATTTCAGTGGTATCTTGCAATCCCGTTCCGTGGGAGGAGGTATGATGAAGATATAAATGTCCTAGATATAAGAGATCAACAATGTTCTCATTTGCAATTAATATAATCTGCATGTTAAATAAACAAAATTAACATGTCCCAGAATCTTTCTGTCATATTTCTGAAGGGCCATGTGTGAAAGAGGAATGAATAGGTTGGAGTGCTAGATTGTATACAGAGGAGTTTAAGAGTTTCTCATTCTCATTTTCCCCTCAAAGGCTCAATTGCCATATCATTGATGAATTAACTAAAATATCATGCAACCCAAATGCTATTTCATTAGACTTATACTTCTTTCAAATAGTCATTTTTTATTTTTTGAAGGTCTGAGGATATATTAAGTGGTCCACTGGTAATTAATTAATTGCTACAATAAAATTATCTAATTCCCAGTAGTTTAAAGAAAACCTATGTAGCTGTGGAATCACATAAAATCATTGGATTTTAACTTCTGAACTTTTATTTATTTACTTGTTTATTTTTTTAAGATTTTATTTATTTATTTGACAGAGAGAGAGAGAGACAGAGACGAAACACAAGCAGGGGAAGTGAGAGATGAGAGCAGAGAGCCCATCAAAGGGCCTGTTCCCAGGACTCTGGGATCAGGACTGGAGCTGAAGGCAGATGTTTAACAACTGAGCCACCCAGATGCCCCTAACTTCTGACCTTTTGAAGAAATCTTACAAACTGTATATATAGTTTAAACAGTGTAAATATTAAATTTTGTCTGTGTAAGAATACTTTGGATTCCATTATTGCATTTCATAATCTGATAGATTCTACTTCTATTTTTATGAATGGATCAATAGAAATTTACTACTATATTTGCATGAATATCCATTAATCAACTTATTATAGTATTACATCTGGCTGCAGATAAAACTCTAAAAAGGAATTACAGCCAGAGGGGAGCTTGGGCAGCTCGGTTGGTTAAACGTCTGCCTTTGGCTCAGGTCATGATCCCAGGATCCTCTGATCGAGTCCTGCATCCAGATCCTTGCTCAGTGGGAAGCCTGCTTCTCCCTCTTCCTTCTTCTCCCCCCTGCTTGTGCTCACTGTCTCTCTCTCTCTCTCTCTGACAAATAAAAAATAAAATCTTAGGAAAAAAAAACCAGAATTACAACCAGAAAAAAACTATTTTTTAAGAATTTCATTTCATAGCCATATGAATAGTAGTAGCCATCTTTCATTAAATATACTGTAGGATTTAGAATGCAATTCCCATATATTTTCTCCTATACAATTAAACAGTTAAGTACCATAAATGCAACATTAGTATATGAATCAAAGAAAATGCAATTCTAGTAGTTAGATTCCATTCTAAATATTTATTTCATTTATGTTAATGAATAGGTAACACATAGTTAAAGCAGATAATCTAGTTCTAGGCACTTAGAACAACTCCTTACACATTAGCCTTGCAGCAAAGTACATTTTACTTAAAATTGATTAAATAATTTCCAGAAAGACAGTCATGAAATTGTATCCTTTATCCTCTTAGTTTAGATATATGCACATTCTCCCTGAGTTCCTGATCCACTTCAAAAAAAATTTTTTTTTGAGGGAATGTAGCTTGATCTTTGAACCTGAATTCCAGTTTAAAAACATCACACATCGGGGGTAGGTAGATTAGTTTATTCTCATTGGGTACTAAGAATATAGTCAGTTGGCTTTATTATGTTCCTTGATAATAAATGAAACTCTATGCAACTCTACCTCAGTCATGCAAATCTCAAACTAATGGAGAGCCCTGAGAGAGTCAGGACAAATCACACAATACAAATAGATCTACACAACACTACTAAAACTTTGATTCAAAAGCCAAAAGTTTATGAACAAAGCCATTCTCAGTTAATAAGCTGTATCCTTCCATGTTGCCAGTTTCATTTAAGTAATGCTTAACATTTTTAAAAGCTGTTATCAGCAAGAGAACAATGACAGCTAATCAGTTAAATAAATAGCAATAAAGAGAAATGAATGGTTTTGCCAATTTTAAAGAAGTAGTAAATACTGACTAAATTCTTGCTGCTCTTGTTGGGCCAATGGGTAAGGAACACAGGAGCAGTCCTAAACAAGAAATAGTTGCCCAAAGAAGATGAATCATGAAAGGCAAGGATTCTAAGTTTATCTTTTCCTTGAAAGAGGGTAAATTTCTTAGGTTGACTACTGATGATGCAAAAAAGTGAAGATATTTGTCTCAGCCATTTTATCTGATAATATCCCATGTACCCAATCACAATATCCCATGAGTTAAAATGTTCTTAAAAGTGACATGAGGTATAAGCAATAGAAAAATAAATTAATCCTCCCTCTATCTTGCCAGTAGCAGAAATGGTGGCCAGTAACACTAAAACAACCGAAGTCTGAGATTGGAAATGAAGGTATAATCAGGGAATAGTAATCATCAAGGAGAAGATGATTATGGAAGGATGAATGATAACAGGGAGGAGAAGATAGGTAGTAGGGTCATAATGGGACAGGAAATGCCTCACTGACTTAGTAGAGAGGAAAGCTAAAATGATAACACTGATGTAGTTTCAAGGTGGTGTCTATGCTATTATGTTCAACCCTGTCTGTAATAGGTCTCTAAAACTCCTTCAGGTCTACACATATGACCAAAATCATGAGTTCAGTGTGAAAGATGGGAGTAACATAACTGACCTGATTTTTACATTTATTTAATTTATTAATTTATTAATTGAGAGAGTGAAAGAGAGAGCATGAGCAGGAGGAGAGGCAGAGGGAGAAGCAGACTCCCAACAGAGCAGGGAGCCCAACGTGTGGCCTGATCCTAGGATCCCAGGATCATGACCCGAGCAGAAGGTGGATGCCCAACTGACTGAGTCAACCAGGGCCCCCTAGGTGACCTAATTTTTAAATTACTTTTTAAAACTTTTATCAAGATGAAGCCATAGATTCTTACTTTGTATATCTTCTCTTATGATTTGACACTGCCACATTGTACTAAAGTTATCATTCATTCTAATAAGTCCTTTTGTTTATTCAAGTTTATTTGACAGATTATGAAAAGTGGTGCAGAGAATCTGTCAACAGGTGTAAAAGGGGGAGATATAAGAGTTAAGGCAATTGTTTGATACCTTATAGATCAAACGATTAACTGGATTTTCCCCCCGTTCTGGTTAGAGTAGTTTATAGACACACCCTACACTCTGTTTGGCACTGGATTTTTTTTTTCTATTTTCACATATAGAAATTTTTTCTATATTTCACATATTCTAGGATAAATAAAATAAGACCTGGAAGAGATTTGGTTAGTTTGAACCATATGAAATTTTTGATAGTCATTTTTTTTTAAGGATTTTATTTACTCATTTGACAGACAGGGATCACAAGTAGGCAGAGAGGCAGACAGAGAGAGGGGGGGAAGCAGACTCCCTGCTGAGCAGAGAGCCCAATGCGGGGCTCGATCCCAGGACCCTGAGGTCATGACCTGAGCCGAAAGCAGAGGCTTTAACCCACTGAACCACCCAGGTGCCCATCATATGTCTTTGAATTGGCTTCTCAACCTGAATTTCGAATGTGAATGTTCCTGAAAAGTTAAGAATTCAAACTTTTCATAAATAATTAAACCATATAATGAATATATGATTCAAGAGCATGAAAAATTTCTTGCTATTTTTCTCCAAATATCCATCCATTACCCTAACACATCGAACCCCACAGTACTCCAAAGATACAACATCCTTTTTAAAGACTACCACAAATAACTAGACACAGCAACACAGAAGTATTTTCTTGGTCAGGGTCCTGGTTTTCATGTCTTCCTACAATTGTTAAATAGTGTTAAAAGGGTTAGATCCTATTTAGATCTTCAGAAGACTTAAGTATAGTGGGAAACTTTTTCAATATTTAACATTTTCAAATGCATTTCACAAATTTAGCTTTCATTTATCTGTGGACAAAACTGAAAGTCTATTTTTTAAAAAATGCCAGCAGTTATCACTACCAGGATTATCACTGATTCCAGAAATTATTAAAAGAAATAAAGCTAAGCAGAAAAAATGTTTGGAAAAAAGTACAAAACCTTTACCTCCTACTGATCACATTTTAAATTCATATCTATTTGTTTTAGTTGTTTACCATGTCTCCTCTAAATTGTGAACACCATAAAAGTAGAGAATGTTTATTATACTCATGTACATGTCTACGTGTATATTTATGTGCATGTAATATGTGGTGCACATGATATAAACCCACTATAGACATGTGTATATAGTACATGTATACATGTATATATGTATATATATTATGTGTGTATGTAATGGGCTACTGGTATGCCATAAGTTAGAATAATAAGCATTTGTTGAATTAATGAATAAATAGAACTATAAAATCTAGTCTATAGGCATTTATATGATGCTTTCATCTCTTCTACAATAAATTCCCATCAGCACCATGGCATAAGTTTACTTCAAATGAATTCTCCCCACTATTTAACTTTTTATTTGCCTTCTGATTACTATCTCAGACTATCTCATAGGCCTTCTCGAATAGATTTGTAATGACTTGGGTGGCATAGTCTGTTGGGCATTGGACTCTTGGTTTTGGCTCAGATTGTGATCTCAGGTACAAGAGATAGAGGCCCTCATTGGGCTCCACGCTCAGCACGGGGTCTGCTTGAGAGTTCTGCTCCTTCTGCCACATGCACTGTCTCTCTCAAATAAATAAACAAATCTTTTTTTTTTTAAAGTAAACTTGAAATTTTCATTTACTTCAACTTTTCCTCTTTTCTTAGTCTCTGTTCTTTGGCTTTAAGCATATGTTTCCATTAGTCAACAGACAAATGTTGAGTGTCTACATTGGGCCAGGCAATGTGCTTGGCCTGGGAATACGGAGGGCTGTCTGTTAAACTGTGAGCCATAATTGTAAACAAATAGTTAACCATACAGAGAAGTGCCAACAGAAGTATATGAAATGTTTATTTGATTTTTCTTTTTTAGAGAGAGAGTGTGGGGGAAGAGTAGAGAGAAAGAGAGAGAAAATCTAAGCAGCTTACACGCCCAGTACCCAATGTGGGGCTTGATCTAACAACCCTGAGATCATGACCTGAGCTGAAATCAAGATTTGGAGGCTTAACCAACTAATCCCCTGGCACCCCTGTTTATGTGATTTTTTTTTAACAGGATGGCTGTGCTTCAGGAATAACGAAGACATAATATATGATGGAGAAGAAAAATTTCACAGTAATTTTGACTAGAATCTTCAAGGAAGATATGGGGTCTCATCAACTATGAGAAGGAACATTCATTTTAGGCAGAAGAAACAACTTGTACATAGGCAGCCTCCCTGACATTCCCTTCATTTAGTTCTGCAACTGCACCAGAAAACAATAGAACTACCAGACTACTCTGGTCTACCCTAATTGTTCTCAATCACAAATTTTATCATTTCTTCCTTGTGCTTAAATTTTTATTCAACTCTCTTAATAAAGTTCAGAGATTTTAATCTGATATAAAAGGCCCTTCATAGTCTGACTGGTCACTCATTTCTTCTCATAATATCCAACCTCTGATTGCCAGTGTATGTTACGTGTCATGACCTTTGCAAGGGCTGTGTTCCCCTAGCCCAGGATCCCTACTTCTTTCTTTTCCAACAATTCCAAATAGTTTTTTTTTTTTAGACAAAACTCAATCATTATATATTCAGAGAAACCTTTATGAGGTTGAGTGGGTATCCCTGTAACATTGTTTATACTTATTTTTTCATATTTGTCAGATTGTGCCATCAGGGTGTGGCCTCCTGCCACTAAAGTATCTATATTGCTGATAACCATATCTCTTATTTCTGCCTTGCCTGTGGGAGGCACGAGATTTAAGGACTAGTGGAAAAAAAATCTATACTCTGGGATGATTTAAATGGATTTTAGAGCCTCAAGAAAGTTAACGTCCTCCATATTAACTAGCTATTAAGGTCTTTGAAATCACAGAATTTAAAAGGACTTTAAGGCTAATGCAGTGTTTTTAAAATGTTTTTGACCATGACCCACAGTAAGAAACGTTCTATATCACAGCACGGAACATACACATAATCATATATCTAAAACAGCAGTTCCACAATACAATACTTAGACTTACTAGTTATGATATGGTAAAATTATAACAAAGTTAATATCAGTTATTACTTCACAGGTTTTTTTTTTAGATTTTATTTATTTACTTGACAGACAGAGATCACAATTAGGTAGAGAGGCAGGCAGAGAGAGGAGGAAGCAAGCTCCCTGCTAAGCAGAGAGCCCGACGTGGGGCTCGATCCCAGGACCCTGAGATCATGACCTGAGCCGAAGGCAGAGACTTACCCCACTGAGCCACTCAGGTGCCCCAACAGTTATTTAATTTAACAAAGAAAAAAACCAACATGAATAATACCCAGACAACCCAAGTAACAAATCAATAAAATAGCGTTGTGTTTACTCACAAAAATGACTTCAAGTCCCATTAATGGTGACAACTTCTCCTCCACTTATGTTAGTGTAAACTCCCCACACTTTACATGTAGAAGAAGTGAGGTCTTGGAGGAAAGTGACTTGTCAAGACAAATGAATGCCAAGCTGGATCCAGAACACATCTAAATCTCATGCTAGTACTCTTTCTCCTACACCACAGGGAGAAGAACAGAACTTCTGAGAAGCTATAGCATCTAATTCATTCATTCATTGAAACTGAGAATCTTTGCCCCTTGAGCAAAATACCTTTACTAAGGAAGTCAGTGAACCACTGCCTAACCTTTTTATCTCTATATCACAATCCACTTTTTTGACAGAGGATCTGTGTTAAAAAATAATACTGGTCAAGAATCCAGTTAGAAGAGATACTTAATTATAAGAGATACAGAATTATAAACTCTGGATCAAACCTGATGAGCTTCAATATAGAAGTTTCATGTGTCTGTAATACTATATTTAGGGTGGGAAAGTGAGTGAATGGTGATGATACCAGGAGTTGGGAAGAGGAGAATTCCACCGACAGAAAAGGCATACCACAGAATTCTGAGCAAAATGAGAATGAGAGAACTTCAAGTTCTTTGCTAATTCCTTAAAAATGTAAAAGTAATTTTTCTATCTGTACATTTTGTCTTACTCTGTCCTTATCTTGGTGAATTAAAAATAACACTTTCAGGGGGTTCTGGATGGATCAGTCAGTTAAGATGTTCTTGATTTTGGCTCAGGTCATGATCTCAGGTTCTTGAGATCAAGCCCCACATCAGGCTCTGCACTCAGCGGGGAATCTGCTTGAGATTCTTTCCCACTGACCCTCCCCCCTCCACTCATGTTCTCTCTCTCTCTTTCTTTCTTTCTCTAACAAATAAATAAATATTTAAAAAGAAGAAATAACACTTTCTTATATTTAATAAGAAGTATACTTCTTGTGGGGCACCTGGGTGGCACAATTAATTGTCTGACTCTTTTTTTTTTTTTAATGATTTTGCTTATTTATTTGACACAGACAGAGAGACCACAAGTAGGCAGAGAGACAGGCAGAAAGAGGAGGAAGCAGGCTCCCTGCTAAGTAGAGAGCCCGATGTGGGGCTTGATCCCAGGACCTCGACATCATGACCCAAGCCAAAGGCAGAGGCTTATCCCACTGAGCCACCTAAGTGCCCCTGAGTGTCTGACTCTTGATTTCAGCTCAAGTCATGATCTCAGGATCATGACTTGTTAGCTGCATGTTAGGTTCTGTGCTCAGTGTGGACTCACCTTGAGATTCTCTCTCTCCCTCCCACTCTGCCCTCCCACTTGTTCTCCTCTCTCTCTAAAATAAATAAATACACCATAAAAAAAGAAGTACGCCTTTCATATTTAATAAGAGGTTACCTATAATATGCTATATCAAGCTGTCCTGAAAGGGCCTTTGGGGAGAAGCTCTCTCTATGTGTGAAATAGATCATCTTCCTGAGGCTCACGTTATTATTTCAGAGTAATTTAGGAAGGGCAAGAACACTCATTATCTAACCTACAGGCTTAAAGTATTACACTTCATTGAAGACAAAAATCAAATGACTGTACAATTATAACAATCACAGAAACATGATTAAGTTTGAAACCTCAGTCAGCAGACCACATGGGAAATTGGTGTCTATAGAGAAGTCAAGAACCTCTTCGAGAAGAAACAAGGTTAGACTAAGCAGGCGTTTGGATGAAATCACCTATATCAAATATTAGTTATTCATTTCTGAGTCTATAAAATGATAGCTTGAAATTACCTAAATGTATATACATATACAAATTTATTTACCTTAAATTCATTACTTGATCAATTATTTTGGAGTTCAATTGTGAAAAATGTCACATACACTGTAGATTTTTTTAACTCAATAATTATTTAGATATTTAGATATAAATATTTTAATTTTCATCCTTCATTCATTATACATATAATCTTACTGCTACCATACTTTTTATTATTTAGAATTAAAAATTGAAAATCCAATAAACTCTCCTTTTATATTTCAGGTTTTCCAAAATATGCTTCACAAAGCAATATAGACAAAAATTTATACCAAGCTATTGATCATACCAAAGAAATTAAACTATTATAAATTATTCTTTTGAAGCATAGGTTTTTCTAAAGGTTTAAATATAATATAGTTAGATATATTACTGCACATCATTTCTATTTCTGTTATTTAGAAAGGAACATGTTGGCTCCTTTAGTTTAAAAAATTCTTGTGTGTAGAAATAGCAACAAAATAAAACTTTAACCCAAAATACTGTAACACACATAAAAAACAAACAAAAAAACAAAAAAAAATCAACACCTTACTTTTAAAGCACTCTCAACCAGCCAACATTTGTCCTGCCTGTCTCAGGAGTTGTATCTGTTGGTAACTCTGTCCCTGTTGGTAACTCTGACTGAGAAAAGCTGAATACTTACGCGTACATCATGGACCCAGGACTGGGGCAGCTTCTATCCAGTCACCATCTGATCTCTATCAGCCAGGTCAGGGCTGGGAGGCTGGAAAATAACGAGAGTCACTGGCAACAAGAAAGGAAACAAGTCCAACGTGTTTAGTGACTGAGATCTTGAGTCCTGATACAGCCTGATAAGAACATGATCAATTTTGTGCTGGCTAGTTCAACACCGTGAAGTAATTATTAATACTTCAGAGCACAGAGAAGCTCCAAGCAGTGGATGGCACACAGAGTGCAACTGCTGATGATTCAGAAGACCACACTTTTCCAGTTGGGGAGGTATGATCGGCATTGAGGTGTGGCTCCAATTTGTTTTAAAAAAAAAAACAAAAACCACCCAACAAAACATTAGAGTACATCAATGGTACTTCCTTCATGAGGATTGTTACGTCTCTTCCCATGTGGTATGGTGGTGTGGTAAGAACCTGAGCTATGGGCCTGAGAAAAGCACTTTGCCCCCTTGCTGGCACAACCCTGGGCAAGCTGCTTAGCTCATTGGGACTTATTTTGCTCAAAAGCAAAATGGCAGGACTATATTAGCTTTTTTCTACTGCTGTCCATTTTAGTTCTATAGATTACAGATTTTATTGAAAGAATTTATTTACCCCCAAAACACAAAAGAAGAATGTGGTTGTTTTATTTTTTTACTTTTTATTTCTTTTTAAAGAATAGTTTAGGGGTGCCTGGCTCAGTCAGTTAAGTGTCCGACTCTTGATTTTGGCTCAGGTCATGATCCCAGTGTCCTGATATTGAGCCCTTGCGTTGGGCTCCACATTCAGGGAGTCTGCTTGGGATTCTCTCCCTTTCCCTCGTCTTCTGCCCCTCACCCCACTCATGTACCCTCTCTGTCTCCTCTCTCTCTAAAATAAATAAAATCATCTTTTTAAAAATAGCTTATTTCATCTTAGTGATGTGTGAATACCTCAGTATTTATAAATAGTCATTTTAGATAATTGAATTTTTTCAGAGATCTTGATCTGAATATATGCACTTCTAGTGAAGATAGTAAAGTTTCAGGATGAATATTACAATTTTTAAGAGCTGCTTTTAAAGGTTTAGAACCAGGAGATATTAAAGAAAAGAAAGCTTTAAAGTCTTCATTGTTCTTACAGAAAACCTTTATTTAAAATACTATAAGCTATATGAATGTAATATTAAAATTTTTATTATAGGGGCGCCTGGGTGGCTCAATGGGTTAAAGCCTCTGCCTTCAGCTCAGGTCATGATCCCAGGGTCCTGGGATCAAGGCCCGCATCGGGCTCTCTGCTCAGCAGGGAGCCTGCTTCCCTCTCTCTCTCTGCCTGCCTTTCTGCCTACTTGTGATCTCTCTCTCTGTGTCAAATAAATAAATAAAATCTTAAAAAAATTTTTTTATTATAATACTCCATAAAGTCATTAATATGAAATATATTTCCCAAGACATTTTACAAATAGAAAAACTGAGCCAGATTGTCAGGTAGTGTAATTATTGATAATATGACAAAAAACATATAACAATATAATTTTGAGAAGGAATAAAAATTTCTAAGTAAATTGTTCACAAAACTTACTGAAACACTTTACCTATGTTAAAAATTATAACTTAATTTAGCAAAAAGTAATTTTATTCTTTGGAGATTTGATTTTTTTCCAAAAGTAAAAAAATCATTTAAAAAATCTAATAAAAAAGTGCTAGAAAAATTACATTAATTTTAATATATGGCTATAACCCACTATTATTTCTATATTATAATACTGTGCTAACTTGAAATTAGCATCATATACATACGCTTTTAAATGTTTTAATATTTACATTAAAATATTATTCATTAATAAGTTAATATTATATTTGTATATATTAATATTATAATTGAATTTGTTAATTAACAGTTTATAAAAATATCCTCAGCTCTTTATGTTAGTAAATAATAACACAGAGAAAATAAACTCTTGGCTCAAGTGGAGAAAATTATGCTATACAAGAATCACGTGAGTACAAGAACCAGCTTTGAGGTCTGGAATGAGATGTGGTTTGCATATATTTCTTATATTCATAAATATTCAAAAAAAGAAGTTCAACTGTTTCCCTCAGGAATCTTTCTTCTTGCCATTCTCTCAAGTTATCTTCTATCTGACTTCAAATTTTCTATTTCTTTCATTATTTTTGTTTTTTTTTCCTCTTCTGGTTCTTTTCCTCTTCCTAGGGCCCTGAGTAAGATGACTGGGTTCACTTACTGTCGCTATCATCTACTAACTATGTAAACTTTAGGAAAATTCTTAACCTTTCTACATCTCAGTTTCTTTCTCTGTAAAATGAGGATACTACTTGGGCATAGTTTAAATGAGAGAATAAATGTAAAGAACTTAAAATAGTGTCTGGTTCATAATAAAGCCCACAAAAATATTAGGTCTTTTATTCTCTCCAACTCTCATTTTTTTCTAAGGTTAGTGTTACGTTGCTAATTACTTTCAATGAGCTTCAAAAGTGGAATTTCCAAATTCCCATTTATATGGTTTCTCTTTCCAGCAATATATTATGTCTGCACAACTTTTAATTTTTTTTAAAGATTTTATTTATTTATTTGACAGACAGAGATCACAAGTAGGCAGACAGGCAGGCAGAGAGAGAGAGGAAGGGAAGAAGGCTCCCTGCCCAGCAGAGAGCCTGATACGGGGCTTGATCCCAGGACCCTGGGATGATGAGCTGAGCCAAAGGCAGAGGCTTTAACCCACTGAG
>RCUC01151333.1:0-16958 GCA_003697995.1 Taxidea taxus jeffersonii
GTCTACACATGAGTGCTGGAGAAGCCTCAGCTACTATCATTACCATTATTTTTAGGTATGTCAGATGTTACATTCTACCATTCATTTCCCTCCTCTCCCCCCGATTTATTAAGAGGAGAGGGATTTTAGTTTTAGGAAGACAAACCGGTTCTCAGACACCATGAGGCAACCAAGATAGTTCTCTTGGAAGCAAAGATCTTCAACATTTGCACCTTCGTTTTTACAAAACTTCGAAGAGAAAAACAAAACAAAACAAAACCCAAAACACGGTATAAGGAAAGTAGCTACCAAACTGCACTGATGCTTTCCATTGAAAGAAGACTTCCCTCTCTGCCAGGAACTGTGTTCTGCAAGTGAGTGAAGGTGTCAGGAGAGGTAGGAAAGCTGGACAAAGCCTGGAATACAGCGGCGAAGTGATTAAACACACTCATGACACAGTGATGACGTGCCCGGAAGTTAATGCTGCCAGTTGAGAGAAAGTGTTGAACACACATTATGGTGCATGAAAGCCCCACACAATGACGGCCTGTGTGAGGGATATGGACTTGCAAGGCTAATAAAACTTACCTTTCATGCATTTCTACTCCCCACCACTTTCTACCCACGGTTCTAAGACAGACTCAGGCAAGAGCTTGCCTTTAAACCATCCCGAGTGAAACACAGCCTCATCCTTTATGCTCTCGATTTGTAAGGGGGTATTGTCATTCGTTTCAAAAGAAATCCTAGAGTAGCTCCACACTGAATAGAGAAACCTAATTTTCAAACACGTTACAACATAATATTATCAGTCTTTCACTGAATGACTTCAAACATTCAACAAGTAGGACTTCCCATGAACACGCTATCCTGAAGTAATACTCCAATATTCCAATACTCCAATATCCTGAAGTAATACTCCAATAGTTACTACTTTTAGTACTGATTCGCTTTAGAAATCAGTCTTTTTTTTTTAAAGAAAAAAAAAGCCTTCATAATGATACAGTCTAAATTACAACTACTTTAGAAGAAATGGAAAGCTATATTTATTGCTTTTTGCTCCAAAGCCACTCATATTTCCATATGTATTTCTGTTGCTTGTCTACTTTTTCCTTTCCTACAACAAAGTCCAACATAGAGATGGCGACACACAATTGCAGTGTAGTTCAGGTTAGAAGACACTGCGTAAGCTCCTTTAAAAGCCCCATAAAGTTTTCTTTACACAATTTCTCTGCCTAAATCCACCTCATTTTTCTTTCATGACATCACGGCAGCAGTGGTTTTTAATTTCATTTCAGTGGGAAAGACTTGGCTTTTAAACCTTATTTTACTAAAACCAACAAAGCACGAGTTCAGGATAAACACACACACACACTCTTCTCCTGATTAAAACAATGCATTAAGGATGTAAGAAAGCATCAGAGGCACTTAAAATAGTTCAGGAATTTGGAGGGAGGGGGAGAAGAAAGGAAGTCTAAAAGTCATTTTCTTTCTGTTTTAACATTGAGGGAAAAAATAACCTTCAAAAACCCCATTACGTTTTTGTAATGCATTTTTGTAATTCCAGTTATGCTCCTCAGAACCTAATTCTGAGTATTAGTGATATTTGTACATTTACCAATTAATCCATTCCAATTATGGGGATAGCCTAGATAATGTGCTCACTGCATTAATTTCTTTAAGAAATGCAACTTAATGGAAGTAAATTTTCAACATTTTCTGTGAAGGTATCTTTTGATATCAAATTTCAGGGAATTCCATTTAATGCAGCCACTTCATAAGCTCTCCTTCATCAAAAGCTTTATTATCTTTTTTTTCCCTCTTCATTAATGTACTACAGTTATAGCTAGGGACTTTTCTCTCGATTTTCTTTCCAATTCCTTCCCCTTAATCACACTTGTCCTGATTCTGCGATCCAGTCATCCAATCCCTGGTATTGCGATCCAGTCTCAATCCCAGCTCTCACTCTAGTATTGTTGAACTCTCCTTCTATCAACGCCGTCCACTCTTGAGAACATACGTTGTACTCCTCTGTAGTTTCCACAAAGACGATTGCAATAACACGTACGTGGCAAGTATTAAATTTGTTATATGAATCTTTGGAAAATAGTGTTCACTCAGAACATTTATAGAGTGAAGGAACCTTAAATATGCTTTTGAAAAATGCCAGAAACAGAGTAATAGCTATTTCCCCACAAATTGTATTTAATTGAAGCATTCTTGCAACAACTGACTTTAATACCTAGCAAGAGGGCTCATATTCCATATATGGCATTAGGACCCATTGAAACATAGGATGCCCTCCTCAGATCCTAAATCTCATGCCCAAGAAAGTCAGACGAACAAATGATAGTGTGAACCCACATATATAAATGGATGGTGCTGGAACAAGCTAAGTTTATGGATGAGGAATTTCTGAGTTTAAAATTTCAAGGTCCCTGAAAGAATAAAACATGTTTGCTGCTAAAAACCACTGGCCATTTTTAGACAACTAAATCACCAGTGGTTACCCTAAAACTAAGTGCCATAATCATAGGATGTGCAAAATGGAGATGTTGGAAATGAGAAATTGTGCATTTGTTTACTTTGGTCTTTTTTACCATGGCTATGAGAGTAACTATTTTGACTTCCGACTCTGTTAACCACAATTTTTTCTAAGGAGATTGGCGAGAGGAGGGGAGGCAGAGAAAAGTGACAAAGAGAAAAGGAAAAGACAAAGGAGGGGGAAAAGATCAGAAAAGGTGATGTTAAAGACTCGTAATAAAATTATTCCTTCTTTTTGAGATTATAGGTCGGATGCCGTCACATTATCCATTGTCTTATCTGGATGAGGAACTAGCATGTCTCTGTTGAAAAGAATCTGCTTTATTCAGAGCCCCGCAGGAAAACAATAAAGGGTTTTTTTTTAATTTTTTGTACCTATTACGTTCATTTACTCTTATTCATTTCTGACTAATAATGTAAAAACTTCTGCTTCCAATCATAATTAGATATTTTATTGGCATGATCAGCAGTTCTAAGAAACAATATAAAAAAAGTGGTTTATTTCTCATTTTAAAGTGAGATGAGTTTATGCCGATAACACAAACAGTCCAGAATAAATAGCAACTTAGGAGCACAGAGCTTCCTTGAATGCTTTTTTGGCTGCGAAAAAGAATGTTGCCACAAAAATCTGTTTTGCATCATCGAAATGCTTGAAACAAGAACACATAATTTAGAAGAAGAAGAAAAAAAGAAAAAACCCGGTGGCGGCCACTTAGCCATAAAGAGCAAAGTCGTGTTAGAAATAGCTTTCCTGTGATATTTTGGTACATTTCTTGGTTTTTTCAGCAATCGACGTAATTATGTGGTTGGAGAAGGCAGTGTTTATCCACATCACCATTTATACACTGTATACAAACAGAGGACTTGACTCCAACAGTCTGATGAGCACACAGGTTTGTGGCCACATCCTTGACCTCAGCCACGGAGGAAACCCAGGTGGTTTTATCAGACATCAGGGCAATCTTAAGCTAGGAATATTGATCTCTGATTCCACTTCTGTCTGTCCGAAACACCCAATACTTTTCCTGCTTGAGCGCTTGGTTACAGTTGTGGACTACGGTTTATATGCAATATGCCAATATGCTAACTCATTCCATAGTTACTGATATTATGACGCGGCGGCGGGGGGGGGGGGGATGGGGTGCGTGACACAACCCCCTGAAAAATCCATAATCTCTTCTTGTTTCTCTGTACAACTCGATGCCAGAAATAAACCCCTCTGTCTTTCTCCTTGGCTACTCTGCAAGCTTGCGGATATTTTCTAGGAAGCAGAAAAAAGGAAACATCTGCCTATTAGAATACTCAAGCTTATCAAGTCATTGCATAGGCTAGGATGACTAACAATGCTAACTGCATTGCACAGAAAGTTCTCTGGTGAAAATGACATTCTTTTTCAGCTAAGAATGTTCATATGTCAAAACTAGTGCACAGAAAAGTAACAAGCTGTAATAGCTGTTCTACACAGCAAAGTACAAAATCATGTTTTAAATATCACACAGCTGCGTCGGCTCCGCTGGCACCCTTCTAAGGGGCACACCCGTTTCTTGGGCTGAGGGCCAAAGCTCTGTGTGAGGGGCTCGGAACAGCGGCACACCTCGCCCATTCACACGTGTCTAGTACTGTCGGCAGCACTATTTACACAAGTTAAGAAACATGAATCGACATTTTGTAGCATAAATTTTCTTCTGTGTGGCCCTTTCTTAAAACTGGGCTTGTTCCCAGTAGCACTATATCGTCTACTTAAGTTCAATAACGGACCCAGTTCATGTAGCCTGTGCCATTAAAGTGATTTGTGGGACAAAATGCCGATAGTTCACGCCATGGTAAGATTCTGGAATCTTATGATGAATTTTCACAATTCGGTGTCCAAAACGCCATCAACTATCGTTACGGATACATCATGGTTACTTTGTTCTAAGACACTGTAGGATTAAAATGTACTGTTTGCATACACCAAAGTGTGTGTGTATGTGTGTCTGTCTACACACACACACACACACAAACATGGAGACAATGGGGAAATGTCGTTCCAACTCACTGCCTGTAAGAAGACCATGCTACCTCCCTGATCCTGTTTCCTAATCCATTGAATGGGGATAGTAATTCAATGTATATACAATAGTTTGGTGCAAAGATTAAATGAGGAAATGCTTATAAGGAACCTAGCACAGTGCCTAACCCATAAGAAGAATTCAATATCCACCCTAAGAAGAGCACAGTTTGTTGTCAGTCCCCACTTGAACTGGGACAGGAAAGCAAGCAAACGACAGGTGGAGGAAGGCGCTGCTTCTGGAGGCACGCCGTGTACCCTCCCTGATATCACAGGTACACGGTGCCTGACATTATAAGGAGATGATACACAGCAGTCCACCTGGCGTCCTGGCAGAAGGGGACCCAAGTCCTATTAATTTGGCAATACTAAAGTCATCTTGACATGCTGGATCCTTTTTATTGCGCTTTCCCTCATTCCCCTCTCAAGTATTTCTCACGAGTGCCTGGAGAAACAGCATGACACGACAAGTCCTTGAGGTAAGGAGAAAATACGCTTCCTAAACTCTTACTCTCAATTTCTCTTTCCTATCCTGACACCAAAGTTCAGCCTTAGTTACAATGACCGTTAGTATGCCAGAGTGCTTCAGACTGGCAGCAAAACCACCCATGATATTAAACAATACTAAGGAGAACGGAAAAATTAATAGAGGACAAGGACATACGAGTTTACATTCTTCCTAAATCCACGGTTATGCCCTCTTTAAACACAGCTGTAGGCTGGAAACAAGCGGTTTTCTCCAACTTCAGTGCATCTGTCCCCTCTGCCAGTGAGATGTGAACTTTGACACAGTACGTTTTCCCATACAGGGAAGCAGAGAGTACATCATATGTGCCTGCCATGCGACGCAGCAACGCTGATGGAGTATTTTGAAAAGAAGCTCTCTTGGCAGCAGGAGAAAGTGTTGGCAACGTGCACCCACATAACCCGTCTGTCACTTTAAGAGCTGAAATAGGAAAACCTGTACCATTTTTGTACTTTTGTTCATTCTTTTCAACTCATTCGAAGTTGCCCCCTGGGAGTTAGTCCTCCACCAAAAGTCTCTTTCAGTACACAACCAGCTCTCTCTATTAAGCGTACCCACCCCTGCTCTGCTGTAACACTGCTTCCTTTGTACTTGCCTGGTGAACTGACCAGCCATCCAGTACAATGGCCACAATGACTAAATTACACTGCCTGTCACTGCCTTTTGTATCACACCTCTAACAGGTGCCATTACCATGATAGGCAAATTGTAATAATCCATTCACAGCATCCACGGCCTTAATAATGTATTTTTTTTTATTTTACATAATCTGTGTGTGAATACCACAAGGCATTGGAATAGTTAGTAAATACATGGCGCTGAAAGACTGAACCGCGCGGAATGCAGCCACAAACAAAGGCGCTTAGGACAACAGACCTGAATGCAACCACATTCCTGATAAAGCGGACGGACACATAAATATATCCAACGGAGAAATGGCCTCCAGATTTGAGGGTTTTCGAAAACCAAACTTTGGGAACTGAGAGAGTGAAAAACAAGACATTACCAAACTCAAGTTGTTATCCCCGGCTTGAAACTACATATGGTGTCTAGGTGAGTACGGCCTGTGGTTATAATCAGCACCGGGGCCACGAAACACAAGAGAATCACAAATCCATGAGTTGAGCCTTGGGAACTGTGCTCCAGATCTCTGCTCCCCCCGCTTTACCATTCCCCCTCTCCTCCTGTATCTCTATCATGGCCACCTACGTGCACCTAGGACATGAAACCACTGAACTGTTTTGTGAAGTTTACAGAATGGCTCCAGGGGATACATGTGAATACACGTGAATTCATGTGTTAGCAGAAATGCCCTCTTCCTGAGCATCACGGTCAGTGACAAACTTGACTGGGCTCTCGATGAAGGCTTGGAGAGCCTTATTCGCCTAGAGGCTGTAACAGCTAAGATATGCTCACTGGTGTCCCTCAAAGTCTGCTCCATGATGGTGGTCTCCTGGTGGCTGGCCTCACAGAGGATTCACGTTCACGGTATGACAATGTCTACACTTTGTAGACACTAGACAATGTCTGTGATGTCTACTAAAAGCCTTCAAATGAAAAGGCACTAAGCAAGTATAAGATGGCATTATTATTATGGATTAATAATTCAGAGCACTTAACCAAGTCTAAGTATTGCCTTAAGTCTTAGCAAGTAAAGAAAACAGGACTTTCTGAGCTTCTCCACCAAAGCTCTTTTTGAACCCCCAGTTTTAAAAAACCACTACTTTTGTACCATCTACAAGGCACAACCATGCCTTCAAAGGTTTCACAATTAGCCATGGAATCCGGAGAACCAGAGAAGACTCCATGAGCAAGACGGCCAGTGGTGGCTCTACAGTTTCCACACTGAATAGTGGCTCTTGGGAAGAGTGTGTCAGGGACATTAGTCAAGGAGGTTGTCTGGAAGCTGCATTTGCATATGAAACACACTGTTTTGACCTAGATTGTGCATTCGAGATTGCAACTGCACTGTAGAGAATTTTGCATATTCGGTTTCTTCTTCCATAAATCATCAACCTAAAGGGCCTTTGGTAGGAGGGACTAATAGAGATTATAAAGGTGGTTAGAGTTTCTCCTTCTCCAATTTGTCCCTTCAGTTCTACCAGCTATTAGGATACATCCGGAAACAACCACTTTCTAATATAAATATTCAATCCCTGATCTGTAGATCTCTACAAGTCTATAAATGGATGAATGGAAATTCCCAACTTTATACTACATCATCATCATCATTTACTAAGAGCTTACTAAATACCCTGCATTATGTTCAGATTTTTACACGATCACATCTAATCCTTCTACCCAAGCTACGAAGTAGGTACTATGATTATCTCAATCTTGCAAATTAGAAAAGTGAGGCTGAGAGCCTAAGTAATTTACCCAAGGTGATTTTTATCAGAGGTACCAATAGAAAACAGATCACATAATCAAGATGGGTAACTTAAGCAGACTATAATAATAAAGAGACTATTTAAAAGTGTGGGAAACCACAAGTCCTGGCACATTAGCCTGGGGCAAGTAATAGTGGGCAGGTTACCACCCCTAGGCTTGAAGATGGGAGGGAGGAAAGTGGTTACCAGCACTCTAAAAGGAAGGGCCGTGTAGACAGAATGATGCAGCCAGCCCACTACAGTCCCACAGGAAGAGAGACAGGATAATGTATACCCCACCCTTATTCTCCAACTAGTGTTCTATGTTCTGCCGGTGCTCCCCGCTGGGTGAGCTTAACTGGAACCCAGAGGGCAAGAAAGCCCATTGGTGTGGTCTATACAGAATTGGTCATCCAAGGAATGAAAAAGAGTGGATGTGGGGAGGGCAAACTTATGTCCAGAGTGGCCACACTGTATAAATGCTAGTTGGGCTCAGATTTTAAATCCAGATCTATTGCTATTAGCCACCAGGCTACATACTGCTTCTGGGACGACACGTCCTTATCTAATTCTGGCACATAGTTATTCCTAAGTCTTCTATTTTTAAAATCTCTTGCAATTCTCAAATCTCCATTCAGCCAACTGGATTCCCACATTCCTCCTCTTCCTTCTTGGTTCTCTGTGCACACTGTGAGTGTCAATCACCCAAGGCCCCCCTTTTCTTCCTGTCCATCACTGTGATTTGGCCCCCCATTGCCTTCCCATCTGGTCTACCTCCCACAGTTCACCATTTCAACTTTGCACTCACTACTACCCTACAATCACTCCCCTTTGTTCTCCTGTCATTCCTACTCTGCCAGTTCTCAACAGGCATCAACTTTCCACTGTTTGCTTTCTTGGCTCCTACTCCTGGTCTGCCAGGCAATCCTGGGGAGGCCTGTGAAATCATACTAGTGAATTCATGCTCCCAGAACTCAGCTGGGCTCCTGCATGGTTCAGCCATTTCTGACCCTGCTCATGTTGAGCTCTCCTTGACATTTCCTACAGCAACTGTTCTGAACCTTTTCTACCCTCTTCCTAAGCCCTCCAGCACATCCTTCACCCTCAGGGAGTAACCTGGTTCCTTGTCTGGAATCATGGTGATCCTTCCAAAGTTCCTTCTTATCTAACTCAACATTATTCAAAATCCATTCTAAACTTCCTCTTCCTTCATCTCTGCTTCTGAAGAAGTGTTTCTCCTTTCTAAGGTTATACCTTCAACTTATGCTGTTGGTTCCATCCCTTCTGCACATAGGCCAGGCCTTAAAATGATCAACTATTGTCCTTCATGATGGCATCACCAGCTCTCTTCCAGTTCCTACCTCTAGGTCTCAAAATATGTTCAGGGCTAACTCGAACTTAAGGAAAACAAAATTAATTCTGATCCTTAGGAAGAATCACCTTTTTATTTCTCTACTCACTTTTTCTTAAAAGGTAAAGTCTAGGATTAACTCCCCCTGCCTCCCCCACCCCCGACACACTCAAGTTCGCCTAATCCTCAAAACCACCATTTTTTGTCTGTTCCATTACTCTCCAGGTCTTCTGAACTATTTGATTATTCTAAGTTACTTCTCTTTCTTGAAAAATCTCTCCTTCTTTGGCTTCCATGACTTTGCACTGCCCAAGAGTGAGTCATCCACTAGTCTTCTTCGGTTACTTTCTCTGACTCCTCTTTGTCCCACAAAATGCAGACTTTCCTCAGGGTTCTAAGGCTCTTTTCTTCTGTATAAATATTCTTTTGGTGATCTTATTTATTTCCCTGGCTTAAATGTGCTTCCATAAAGTAGTATTTATGAGATGACTTTAAGTGGAACATGAACTGACATTTTTTTATTTGGATACTTTGTTTAATCTGACCTTGGACGGCATCCATTGTAAGAAGCACCATTTTTTATATACTCCTAAGAAAATGGCTCTCTTATCACTTAATATTTTTATTTTATATACTTATTCAAAGAGCTCCTTTAGATTACTCGCTTATAGAGATTCTCTTACATACCACACAGCATTCTTGTGCAGTCAACGAGGAAAATGTAAACAAAACAAAGGCGGTATGGTTTTCCTGAGATTTTCTTACAGTGTCCAACTCTTGTGAACCAATTTTCAACTCTTCAGCATCAGTATCCTCCCTGCCATCAAGGGCACCAGGAATGCGGCATTTCTTACATGTCTTCTACTCTCTCTAGGATTCTCCTCTATGTTGCCAATACCCATTCTGCAAGTTTCCATGTTAGGGTTTTCTGATTGTACTGGAAGGTAAGGACTTCAAACAACAAATAAAATTTAATTTTTTTCTCTAAAGATCTTCCTTTAGAAGGTGGTTTGTTGACTGAAATGTTGAGGGACTGTGGGTTTTTATTCATGCCACCGGGACTAACAACCATGATGGCTGATGTGCTGACAATGACAAGTACATCACCAATATGCTTTGATGCCATCAACTGTAGAACACCCTAAGTTCAGAAATGTTAAATTGTGAAAAGATGTGCATCTTACAATCATGAAAAACAGTAACTGTGTATTTATTTCAAAGGCTACCCTAAAAAACTGTATCTATTACCTCAAACCCAGGGTTTTGCAGATATTAGTGTTTAATACAGAGCTATGCTTTAAAAAAGTGAATTAATATATATTTTAAAATATTAATTAAAGAAGAGTATAAGTATTGGGTGCCTGGGTGGCTCAGTGGGTTGAGTCTCTGCTTTCGGCTCAGGTCATGATCTCAGGGTTTTGGGACAGAGTCCCGTATTGGGCTCTCTGCTCAGCGAGGAGCCCACTTCCCCCCTCCTCTCTGCCTGCCTCTCTGCCTACTTGTGTTCTGTCTGTCAAATAAATAAATAAATAAATCTTAAAAAAAAAAAAAAAAAGAGTAAAAGTATTGCCCGAACATGGCAAAAAGCTTACAAATCAGCCTCAAATGGCTAAGGTGTAGAATGCAGAGGCTTAAATTATCATGAATCCACGGATGACTTGTGGTTATATATTCAACTCTAATTTCATTCCTAAGCTTCAATTCTCACACTGCTATTGCCGGCTCAATGACCTGGCCTGGGCACCTTGTTGAGACCTTCAACTCAGTATCTTTTCCCCCAACCTATTCCTCCCGATTTTCCCTTACTGTCAATGGCACACACTCCGCTTTGAAACATATTTTCTTTTCTGTAGATCCCAACTTTGGATTTTGAGAGTTCTGAGGCTATTAAATATGGGTATTCCCTGCACACTAGCACAGTACATTGTACCTATCAGGTACTCAGAAATGATCTGATAATTCAATGCATGCTAAAATAGCATGTACGTAGAATGTATGGAGGGAAGAGCCACTGATAATTAGAAATGGGTAGTTTGGGTCCTTTTAGAAGAGGCAGAACAGGAATGGGCCAAAGATAAACATATAGAATGAACAGAGAAAAATCCCTCAGAAAACCCTGACAAGTTTACATTTCCTGTACGATAAACAGGTAATTGTAAATGGTTCACTTTAAGAAGACATCATCTAAAAAAAAAAAAAAAAGACATCATCTAAAATAAGGTAATAGTATTAATTTAACAGGAGGACTTAAAGGCTTAAAAATGTGAAGTCTATTTGGCAAAACGGCTTCAATGGCTCCAGTGCTGCCTAGGAAATAAGGCAATGAAATAAACTTGTGGCTGTATCATTGTAAATAACAGGAAAAACAGAGTACCATCCTTCAAGATATATACAAAACATTAATTTCATAAAGTAAAAGATAATTTAGTTCTGTAATTACTTTAGAAAATTTCTAATTTAAATGAAGGTGATAGTAATTCAACTGAACTACAAAAACGAAGCCAGCATGATTCCCCAGAGGGCATACACAATAGGGATGAAGGAGAACCAAACATTCTTGAAAATGTGACGGAAGTGAACAGACGTTTACTGACGAAGGAAGAAAAGCTCTGCACCTCGGGCTGTTATCAAAATCCACTCTTGCAAAGAGACATTAAATATCAATGCCACTTAAATACACGTGAAGGATATCTTGATTTGTACATTTATAAAAACATCTACAAAGATTATAACGAAAAGCTCCGGAAATTAGGTCTATGTCTCAGAAAATCGGACACTGAAAATGAGCCACAGAAACACTATCAACTTTCATCAGTGTTCGGCGAAGGGGAAAGACATCATTAGGTGAGGGAAGCAGAAAGAGTTTTAGGCTGTGAAATCTCAAGAGAGAAATCAATCATTCATTCCACAGATATTTACTTAGTGCCTAATATTAGCACCAAAGAGAGACATAGTTGTGAGCAAACCATACAAGGTCCCTGTGGTCATGGAAATTGCATGTTAGTGAAGCAGAGTATGACAGTGACCTGGAATCTAGATCTTTCCTCCGCCATGCACTGGCTGTGTAAACACGGCCCAGTCATTTCACACATTAGGGCCTCGATGACTTTATCTGTTAAAATGGAACAGGTGAGCTAAATCATTTCAAGAAGAAAATGCAAATATCAGGGTTTAATACTGGGGTCCACCATTCAAGTAATTCGGCAATAGAGTCTAGAACCAGCCAAGCCAAACTCATCTAGCATTTTCCTTTGTACATCTGGAAATTTCTATAATTAGACCAGGACGCTGAAGCCTTCCCTGACGCAGTACGTCCCTCCACACTCTACCCACTGGTTTCCTTGTCTTGCCTATTTGATTCATGCTCTTCCCATTGCCTCATATAGTACTTGGCACTTGATTTACTTGATTTTATTTTTTTGAACTCAAATGTCTAGGAAATGATGACTTAGAATACGCAATGATTTAGGGTATTGTAACATAAGTAACTAAGATAAAACAGAATTAAAACTACAGTATTTACTAGGAACCTGCAGAGATCTATGAGGATAAAAGGTTACATTCAGAAAAGGAACCTGCCATTTTACCAATTTATTCTATTGTATCCTGAAGCTTCTGGGAAGTACTATTAAAGTACAAAACCAAAGTTTAAGTAGAGCCTGGCAGTAGTTTTATTTCCGTGTTTAAAGAGAAAACAGAGAGGAGAAAGAGTTTTAGTGTTTAGGAACAAGACTCAGTGCCCCACTTCAGGCAACCTATTGTTCCAAAGGGCCCCTCTCAAACAGAGCATGCGCATATCTCTACTACCATGTGTTTTAACACATTACTCGCTAGAAAATGTGGGGATCTCCAGGAGTGGGAGGAAATGGAGGGTGGATGATCTTCCTAAAGCCACATAGACAGGACATGATGAAGCTGGAATTAAAATTTGAATCTCTGTGATTCCATGGTTTCTCCACTTATGTTACATTGTCTCTCAGGTAGGTAGGATAGATAGCAGCTGAGTAAATCTCCTTGTGATGTACTATCACCTTTTCATTTCTTAGGGTTGAATATTTTCACCAAACATGCAAATGTATTATCGTTTTTTAAAGAAACACTTGCATGGATATTGTTTGGTGGAGTTCATGAATACGGCTTTTTCCAAATAAACACACCCTCTGTCATCAGCAAGCAATGCTGAACCACCAAGTGCAGGGCACTGGGCAGGAAAGAGGGGTGATAAAGAGGTCAAAGACTTAGTCTTCACTCCCAAGGTGCTTAGAGTATTTTAGGTAATGGAGCATGCACACAGCTAGTGAGCATTAAGGGTCATGGACACAGTTCACTTCACTCCAGGGCATTGACTTTGGGCTGAATATTGGTTCCAATCACATGTGTCTGGCCAGCACAATGGTTTTTTTTTTTTTTTTTGAAGAAATTTTTTATTTAAATTCAATTTATTAACATATAATGTATTATTGGTTTCAGAGGTAGAGGTCAGCGATTCATCAGTCTTATATAATATCTAGTGCTTATTACATCATGTGCCCTCCTTAATGTCCACCACTCAGTTACCTCATTCCTCTATCCCTTCTCCCCTCCAGCAACCCTCACTTTGTTTCCTGTGATTATGAGTCTCTTTGTGGTTCATCTTCCTCTCTAATTTCATCTTATTTTTTCCTCTCTTTCCCTATGATCCTATTTTGTTTCTTAAATCCACATATGAGTGAGATCATATGATAATTGTCTTTTTCTGATTGACTTATTTCACTTAGCGTAATCCCCCTAGTTCTATCCACTTCATTGCAAATGGCAAGAGTTCATTCTTTTTGATGGCTGTGTAATATTCCATCACACACACACACACACACACACACACACACACACACTCTCTCTCTCTCTCTCTCTCTCTCTCTCTCTCTCTCTCTCTTCTTTATCCATTCATCTGTTGATGGACACATCTGGGTTCTCTCCATAGTTTGGCTATTGTGGACATTGCTGCTATAAATATTGGCGTATAGGTGCCCCTTCAGATCACTACATTTGAATCTTTGGAATAAATACCCAGTAGTGCAATTGTAGGGTTGTAGGGTAGCTCTATTTTCAACTTTTTGAGGAACCTTCATGCTGTTTTCTAGAGTGGCTGCACTAGCTTGCATTCCCACCAACAGTGTAAGAGGGTTCCTCTTTCTCCACACCCTCATCAACATTTGTCGTTTCCTGACTTGTTAATTTTAGCCATTCTGACTGGTGTGAAGTGGTATCTCATCATGGTTTTGATTTGTATTTCCTTGATGCCAAGTGATGTTGAGCATTTTTTCAAGTGTCTGTTGGCCATTTGGATGTCTTCTTTGGAGAAATGTCTGTTCACGTCCTCTGCCCATTTCTTGATTGGATTATTGTTCTTTGGGTATTGAGTTTGCTAAGTTATTTATAGATTCTGGATACTAGCCCTTTATCTGATAAGACATTTGCAAATATCTTCTCCCATTCTGTCACTTGTCTTTGGTTTTGTTAACTGTTTCCTTCAGCACAATGTTTTTTTTTTTTTTTAAGATTTTATTTATTTATTTGACACAGAGAGAGAGAGATCACAAATAGGCAGAGCAGCAGGCGGTGGGGGGGGGGGCGGTTCAGGCTCCCTGCTGAGCAGAGAGCCTGATGCAGGGCTCAATACCAGGATCCTGAGACCATGACCTGAGCCGAAGGCAGCAGCTTAACCCACTGAGCCACTCAGGTGCCCCCAGCACAATGTTTTTAAACACCAAATGTTTTTAGGTGGGGGCATGCTCCCTCAAGTTCAGCTATGGTAAGCACAGCTCACTATATTACATATATGAACCTCACAGCATTTGGATCTATCACCGCTAATAAACTTACAGCACTATAGGGGTTGAGTAGTGACTCATCATCTAGGAAAGAGAACTTTCCAGATAATTAAAACTGATTTAAATTCAAGTAACTAATATTTTTGGATTAAGTAATGAGAATTTTCTAAAATACACCTTTAGCAATACTTCATTGTCTCCTTAAACAAAGGATGGAGAACATTTCCACTTTTTTATTGACTTAAAAGTTATTACTATAAGCAGCCATTATTTGATTGTTTAGAGACAGTTTTATGACTCTTTCTGCAGTGGTAATTTTCTTATTTCATAGTGTCTATCCTCCTTACTTTCATTTAACCCTTCTGCTGAGGGCTGAGGAAAAAAAAAAAAGCAAACAACTAAAGAACTATAAAAACAAACCTTTTCAAGGATTTAACTGTAGGAATAACATCAACAATGCCCACCACCACTAATACTTTTCACTGAGAGCTTACTGGGTACACAAAAATGCTATCATTACCTTCATTTAACTCCTGTTTGAAACTCAGGCATAAATGGATTGCTTTTCCCAAAGTCACACAGCTAGGAAAGTGGTAGAGCAGGACCCAACCCAAGGTCTAATTCAAGCACATGCTCTCAGACATCACCGTATAAATGGATGTTTTTGTTGTGGGTTTTCTAAGGCATCCTAAGATATCTTTCCAAGCCTAGTGTTGTCCCTAGAGAAGAACAGTTTTCCTCAAGATGGATCACTGGGTACATGGGATATTTACTAGTCTTTCCTTTGGAGTATAAACATGGAAAGAATAAACAAGATGGGGAAGATATTTTAAATGTAGCTTAGGACAACCATAAAGTAGAATGGGGAATCAGGCCTAGAATCTCTAGTATCTACAAGTTACTTGTCATTTTGAATAAGCCACTTGGTCCTTCAACTTCAATTTCCTCATGTGTGAAATAAAGATAAACACCCAAATACCATAAACAGAAAGCTTTGAAGATTAAGATAACATAGGGAATAGCACAGTACAGGGCCCAGCCCACAGAGGATGCTCGATAAGTATTAGCTGCACTGGTCGCTGACTTTCTCAATTGTACAGCGAGGATAATAACACTAAGAGTTATTTCTGAGTTAAACGAAATCATCTATGTAAGCTCTTTAACATGATGCCTGTACACATTAACTGCTCAATTAATGTTTACCACTGCCGTTATCGTTAGTCTATTATTTCTTCACTCTCTTACCTCAGTTGTTCAGCAAATCTAAGAAGGAGGAATGTGGAAAAATTCTGAAATAGACAACAACTTCAATGAGATAAAACGTGCTGACTTCCTTTATTGACACCAAAAGTTGGTGAGAAAAAGGAATATGAAAATTCAGCTGGCGTCTGAGCCTCTTTAGAGAAATGCTGTGCACAGAGATACTCAGGCTGCTGTATGAACAATGCTTCACTTTCAAATTTTAACTTTATTGAAACACTTTTTTCCCCTCCATTTCAAGGTACTACCTTTTCGCTTACATCTCAAAATGTGGGTCAATATTCACTGAACTTTTAATCTGAATATATTGTGTACTAATTTATTAATTGAACAGTATAATTTCTAATATTCAAAAGATTAGAAATTCTAGGCTCAGTCTTTACCAATGGAATGCCAATATTGGGCTTTCTTTCCCTTCTTTCTTCTTCAAGTCTTTCCTTGCTTTGCCATGGGGTGAAAATGAAGGAAACAGACCTTAAATATGTGACCTCCAGGCAGCCATCAGTTTCCAAAGTTAAAAAACAACAACAAAAAACTATGCACACAGTTTAGTTTGTTCAATTTCCAGATGTATGCCCTGATCTCATTTTTTGCAAAAGATAATTTTATATTTTAAAATGATGCTGCTCAGGGCAACATTTCAGTTCATATTTTAAAAAGGACCAAAAAAAAGGACCCAAACAAGCCATATAATTGTATGAGATACCGTGCCGTAGGCTTCTAGAGTGGAAGCCCCTTTAATTATATCTTTGAGTGTCTGAGCACCAAAATTCGGGGTATTCGTGGTACTAAAGGGACACTTTGCACAGAAAAGACAATTCTCTGGAGAAAAACAGACCTTGTAGACAGGCATGTGGCGTTTCAAAGCCTAGGTTCTCCGAGGTTCTTACATCATACATGAAAGCAGTAACACTCAGAAGTTCATATGCTTCAGAAGGACCTGAAGTTACTTCTTGGAAGTGAAGATGTCCGGGCCACACCCCCAGAGATCTGGATCTGGTCAATCAGCATTGGGGCATAGGCAGCTGCATTGTTAGTCAGCACCCAGGTGGTACTGATGCGGGTTTTTATC
>RCUC01151334.1:0-62589 GCA_003697995.1 Taxidea taxus jeffersonii
AGCTGGAGGAAACCTTGTATCTGCGCCCCGCTCCCCCTACCCCCTCCAGACCCCACCTGAACCCATCAGTGATGCAAGGCACCCTGCCCTCTGAACAAACAGGACCCAGGACATTAAGGTGTGGTCTAGGAGGACACACATGTCCCAGTTGCCCATGCCCCCGATCTGCTTCAATTCCTTGCCAACCTGGGCTCCCCAGCTCAGGTTCCTGCTGCCACTCCACACAGCCCTGGGGCCTCTGGGACTCCTTTGATGCTTTGGGCCAGTGCAGGGCTGGCTGAGGGCTGCCAAGCCTTCCAGAAAGGCCATAGGACAACAGGCATCTAAGCGTCCCGCTGCCCCAGATGGGACCTGCTCCTCATATCAATCCCAGGGTGGCACTACCCCTCCGATCTTGCTCAGGTTCCCCAAACCTGGACCATCTTGGAGGAGCTGCCCCAAGACATGGAGACACTGCTGCGTTCAGGGCCAAAGGAAGTGGCTTCCCCCACTGGGCCCACCTGAGTCCCCCACTGTATTCCCTTCCTCTAGGAAAACATGCCTCTTCGCTGAGCAACTGACCTCAGGAATAACAAAAATCAATAATGAATAATAAGGGTGGCTTACTTTCATTATATACCACGTGCCAGGCACTGTTCTAAGCATTTGGTATGTAAGGATTGAATCCTCCAAACAATCTTATAAGGTTAGAACTATTAACCCATTTTATGCATGAGGAAAGTGAGGCACAGAGAAGTTGAGTGAAATGATCAAGGTCACACAACTAGATAAGAGAGAAGCCAGACAATGAACCCAGCAGCCTGATTCCAAGGCCTGAACCCTTGGCCAACATCTCATGATCTGTGAGTGAGACCCAGTTCCTGCCCCTGGGATTTGTCCATCCATGCATTTATTAAACATTTATTGGGCACCTGTTCTATGCTAAGCGCAATCCAAAGACAATCTCACTGAAAGTTCCTGTCACCTATTAGGTCGGCATTATTACCATCCCCACTTTAGAGATCTGGCCACTGATGTTCAGAGAGGTTTAGTAACTACAAAGACACACAGCCACAGGACGGGAGGGTCAGTGGCACAGGAGTTTGCAGATGCCCCGTGTGAGCAGACAGTATAGGCTGGAGGCCGTGGGCCTCATGTGCCTGGCCAGGCCTGGGCTGCTTGCAGATGATCTCTCCATTTCACAGAGAAGGAGTTAAAACCTCAGAGGGATGAAGTGACCTGCCTAGAGTCACCCAGCCAGGAAAATACAGAACCAGGACTTGAACCCAGCCCGCCCTGGCCCCACCTGGATCCTATATGCCGTGGAAAGGGTTTGGGGCAGAAAAGGGCTGCAACCAGCTTGTGGGCCTTCAGGGGTGAGTCCAGGAGTGGGAGAGCAGAGAGAAAGACAAGCCCTTCCCAAGCTCACCTATCCTGACCATTTACTAAATGCCAGGCCACGTTGATGGACACATCTCCTCTTCCAAATACCCTATGAAGTATGGGCTCCTATCAGCTCCATTTTACAGATGCAAAAACTGAGGCACAGAGAGGAGATGCAGCCTGCCTAAGGTTGCCCAGGTAGTAAGTAGCCAAGCTAGGATCTGAACCTGGATTCTGAAGCCATTTAAAATCGGATACTCCAGTTTTTCTTTGGAAATCCGTGTTCTCCTGGGTGGTTTCGCCAGAGCTCCCGGAAGTCAGCAGAGAGCAGCGGGCTCTACCAAGGTCAGACCAGGCTTGGGCACTGGACCCTGAAAATGGGTCAGCGTAGGCCTACCTGCTGGTTGCTCTAGGTGGGCTGGGCTGGGCTCCGCAAACTCTCAGCTACCTGAGGGGAAAAGGGGAGGAGCGCGCAGACTCTGAGGTCAGAGCGGGCTGGGTCCCCAACCTGGGCGTGAGGCCCAATTCACCTCTCTGAGCCTCCCAGCAGGCCCCATAGGATGGAGATGCAGGTTTTAAAAAGCAACCAATAGAAGGACTGGGATGCAACACCTCCCTAGCTCCCTCCCTATCTGTTAGGGTTATTATGAGGATTATATAGATCAACCTAATGTGTTCAGTCACACTGTTCTCTGCCTGTGTGTTGATGGCTAAGCTACCTACATTCTCTGGCCATCGGTTTCCCTCTCAGTGAAATGGGCATAATCATAGTACCGCTGCCTAGAGCTGTTGTGAGCTTCATACATCAAAGGACTTAGAACAGCACCTGGGACTCAATAAATGTTAGCCATTCCTGTGTCATAATTACCACTATAACTGCACAGTAAGTGCAAGTTACTGGAATCATCAATTAATTCCCCTTTAGCCCCTGCCTCGCTCATGGGACATACTCAAAATGATTATATGTCTCAGAGTGTCTGAGCTCTGTCCCTGTGTTATGAGAAAATTGAGCTCCAGGCCCCTATGACCCCAGCCTCTAACAGAGCTGCCTCTGCTGGATTCCAGGAAATGGCCAGCCCTTGATTTTTCTGATGGCCATTAGAACACTGCTGATGCATCTTTGGGCAAACTCAGGAGGAAGGTTCTGCCCATCAGCCTTCCCATGCGCCAAGGAAGAGCTCCCCTTTGGCACCGGCTCCAGCACCAAGCGTGAATCTGCAAGGCAACAGGACAAAGAGACCATGGGACAAGCCTCTTTCCCTTTTTGCCTTGGCTGCTGGGTAACATGCAGTGGATTCTGTTCCACACAAACACAGACTGGTTTGCCAAGTGGCCTCACCACTCTGAGCCTGTTCCTCCTCTGTAAAAAGAGAGAACAGAGAACCCTCTGAGTTCTGCCTCCTCCTGGTTGTGTGAACTGGACAGTATCCTCTCCTGCAAGGTGGGAATTGTGTCAATGACCACACCGTTAGACTGCGAGGAGGATCACTCACAGGGCACAGCCTGGTACCCACTCCCCGGTGGCTGCTTTGTAACCAGGAACTGAAAAACGTTGCTGTTGTAGGGGAAGACCTGCTGGGGCTGGGGACTAAGGGTTTGATAGGTGGAGTTTACTGAAAGGTAGAACCTTCCATGAGCAGTTTAAAAACCCAGCTTTGTGGTTTGATGGCAACCTGGATTTTGTGTTCTTGAGTGAGTGGCAGGCAGGAGTGCAGGCAGACACCCTTCAGTTCCCTGGAAGAAGGGGTCTTTTCACACATATGCCCCCCGACCTCAGTGTGTGCCCTTTTTACAAGGTGCACCTGACTGCGTCCTACTGCATGGGGCAGTGCCTGCCAGGGCAAGCCCTGTGGGAATGATGCCAGTCAGCCTGGCCAGGGCCTCCCCTCTCTACCTACTGCCCTGGGAGGCTGTGCCAACACTTCACTCTTAAGAGATTCAGCCACACCCAAGGGCCCCTGCGACCCAAGTATGAGTCCTGGTGCTAAGGGAGGGTAAGTAGAGTCTGTGGGGTTCTGGGTGTGGTTAAGGGAAAGGGTAGGGGGCATGGAATTCAAAGCCAGGAGAGGTTATGACCAGAGGCTGCTGCCCAGGTCCAAGGATGCTTCCACTGTCTCCTGCCTCTGTTTGCAAGCCCCCTGTGGCAGGGATCACTCTCTCCCAAAGCCTCCCTCCCCACCTTTGTGGGTCAGCTTTGCCTCGATTCTCAATTATGGTGCCCAGAGCCAAAGCATCTTCTCCTCCAATGGCCCAATCAGCGTGCACTAGAGCAGCAAGCCCCTGCTCCATTCTAGAGACTTTATCTCTGTGAATGCACCCCTATTCTGTTCGCTTGTTTCTCCCCATGTATATCACTATTGATCACATCAGGGTCCGGGGCTACTATCAAATAATTCTCCTTCCTTCACTCCTCTTCCCTACCCCTTCCTTCTCTTCTTCCCTTTCTTTTTCCAGTTCAGAGCCATGCATCTCTGTAGTCAGTTTATTCAAAGGTATTCTGAGCATCTGTGTATGCCAGCCCCATTCTGAGCACTGGAGATTTCTAAGTGACTATGGCTGGGTCCTGCCCACAGGAGGCTTCCCATCTGCCAGTGGAGTGGATGCAAGGGTAACAGCTATGGTAACTAAGGGACAGGACAAAGGGCAGACAGGCCTCAGAGGGGTGAGCAACGGTGGTACATTCACAAATATAAGGCAACTCAAATAAAGGTTAAGGGCAATCCCTAGTTCCCCAATTAGAAGATGCACAATAAAGATGAATAATATAAACTTTGAGAGATAAAATAGAGATCTAAATAAAATAGAGATCTACTTCCAGTATGTTTCTTTAGCAAGATATACAGATTTTAAATAATGTTATATAAGATATTAATTTGGAAAGACTGCCTTTGTCTACTCTCAAATTTCAAGAAACTATTTGGTTCAAACCCTCCATGTGTGGCTTTGACGCCAGTGTCCCCATCATCTGCTTTGTGGGTGGGGGTGCTTTTTTAGTTTCCACAGATTTTTTTTTTAAAGATTTCATTTATTTATTTGAGAGAGAGAGAGAGAGAGCGCGCGCATGAGCGGGGGGAGTGGCAGAGGAAGAGGGAGAGTGATGTGGGGCTCGATCCCAGCACCCTGGGATCATGACCTGAGCCAAAGGCAGACACTTAACCCACAGAGCCACCCAGGTGGCCCTGTACAGCGGATCTTATTCACAGGGACCAAGATGCTAAAACACGGCCCTTTTAGATACACATGTCAGTTGGCCACTGCACACCGTGTCTCCTCCCCAGGCTGTTGAGGCTTTATTTGCTGCAAGTGTGTACTGTGGTCTGCACAACACAGGCGCTTACTTGGACGCTCTGAAAGTGACCTTTAAAAGGTCTGTTTATACCAAACTTCCTTGCACTCACCCTTTGTGACCCTCCCTTGGTGACCCTTATAGTTACAAAGTCCCATTTTTACCACGTTGCTTTGCATGAGGAAAATTTCCTTGGCTTCTTTGGTGATAATTCTGACCTCTATATGCATCCCAAGCTCATATGCATTGAGGGTATTTTGAACCAATGTACCTTTCCCGAACAGGACTTGTGTTTAAAAATTAAGTAACTGACAGAGCACCTGTAAGATGAGAAATTAGTGACTCAAATAGAAGGCAACCTTATGTGCAGACATAGTGAGTCAGGGTGGGTGGGGTATAGAGAAGCTTTCCCAGAGGTGGAAGCTTTGTACTGACCTTGAAGAATGAGAACCCTCTGGGATGGGTCAGGAATCCTAGACAGAAGGCTTTGGAGAAACAGACCTGGGGGTTCTGTCCTACCTCCCTTTCATTCACATAGCTCCAGGCCAGTTTTGGCCCTTACCAGCTGGGAAATCTTGGGTATCTCTTCTCCATTCCCTGACCCTCAATTTCCCTATCTGCGAAGTGGGGGTAGTAACATATATTTCATAGAAGATACAAGAGCAGGGAAAGTAAACTTGGGGAAAAAAACTGGTTGAGAATTGGGTCTTCTTGGGTAAGTCACTGTACATCCTGAGCCTCAGTGTTCCTATCTGCAAAATGGAGCCCAGTGAAGGCGGGAACTAGCAGGCTTCACTTCCCATTGAGTTTGGTCTGGGTTCTGTACAGAAGAGCTGCTCAGAATACTGGTGGGGTGAATGAATGAATGAATGAATGAATGGATGGATGAATGAGGCATGCCTGTTACTCCCTCTGCAAGGAATATGCTCTCTGGCTCTTCCCATGGAGGATTCCTTGCTGTTTCTTCAGATGGAGCTGGAGTGCCCCCAGGTTCTCCCTGAGGCCCCCAAACAAAGTTACTATATCACAGTTATCTTATTTTCTTGCTGGCTTTGGTCATCATATTGTGTGATCTAAATTGCTTTTTATTTTGGGGTGCCTGGGTGGCTCAGTCAGTTGAGCTTCCAGCTCTTGATGTCCCCTGAAGTCATGATCTCTGGGTTTGGAGATGGAGCCCCAGACGCCTGATCAGCAGGGAGTCTGCTTGAGATTCTCTTTCCCCCTCTGCCCCTCCCCCTGCTCCCCCTCTCCCTGCTCACTCTCTCTCTCTCTCAAAATAATTTTAAAAAAAAAACCTCTTAAAATAAATACAAAATTAAAAATTTTAAAAAATGCTTGTTATTTCGGTTTTCACCACTCACATGCCTCGTCTGTACTTAATCCAGCACAGTGCCTGGCACGCGCTTAATTAAGTGTTCTAATATGTTCCCTCCTCTCAACCTTTGGAGGTCCGTGGTCATACCCCGACTGGCTTGTCCTCAAGTAGGTGACGTTCTGCCTGCTGTGTACATCCACAGCCCTTGCACCCCGCACCCCGCATAAGTGAACTGCCAGGGTGAAAGCTTGGCCCTCTGTGGCCCAGCGCCTGGAACAGGTCCCGGCACACACTAGGCCTTATCCAAGTGTTGGAAGAAATGAGTGAAAGGCTTGGCACCCCGAGGGCACCCAACTGCCAGCGCGTCTTCCTGTCCCGGGCGCGGGAGCGGCGAGAGCGGGAGGCTCGGCGGTTCTGCTCCCGCCACCCCGGCCCAAACTTTCAAAAGATGCGGCGGCCACCGCCCCGCCTCTCCCTGCACAGTTGGAGGCAGCGGGAGGCGGCGGCAGAGGCGGAGCCAACGGGCTGGGACCGGTTGGCTCCGCCTTCTCCTCCGGCTACCACCGCCTCCCTCCAGGCGCCCTCCCCAGCTGCCGCCCGCGGGATCTCCCGTGCAGCCGCGATGCCCCGGAGCCCGACCCTGGCCCGGGTCCCCGGCCCACCGCGTTGTTAGCCTCTGTGCACCCCGCACGCGCCGCCGCCAACGCCGCGCCCCACGCAGCGATGGGCAACACCGTGCACAGGACCCTGCCAGGTATGCCGGGGAGCCCTGCCCGGGAGGCGGGCGCTGGGGTTCTCCTCTCCCCAGGGGACCTGCTGGGTGACTTCCGGAGAGCCACCCCACCCCACCCCCTTGGAGCCCTCAGCGTGCAGCGGGCTGGAGTCATCGGTGCCTCCTGGACCCCGGTCCGCGCGCGCCCCTTGGCTGTGCTTTGCGCTCCAGGAGGACGGGTACCGCGTCCCGGTTACCTTGGGGACCCCAGTCCTCGTTCTCCTTGCTTGGACAGATGCGCGAGGGGGCCGCTGGGGCGATGCCGCTCGCCCCCTCGCCTTTGTTTCAGCCCGAGAGAGCTGAGGAGGGAGCCCGGGGTGCCTTGGGGCGTGACTGGAGTCGGGCTCCCCAGGGCTTCCGACGACCAGAACCGCCCGTTGTGTCGAGACTGCAGCTGCTTATAGTGGGGGGCGCTTGCAGGGGTACCCCAATTTCCAACCGCCAGCGCCCCCGCGGCACATGCTGCCTTGGTTTGGCCATGTTCCCACGCGCACCCCGGGTGCGCCCCCCTCTGGTGTCCGCTCAATTGGGGGCTCTCTAGTCCCTCGGAGTCACCACTGCAGAGCGCATCGCCCCCTAGTTAACATCACCCTAGAATTTCCGGGGCCAGAGTAAAGAGATGAGGGTGAGGTGGGAAGGTGGGAGTAGGGGGGCAGAGGAGGACTTACTAGAGAATACCTGGTGATTTTGGTAACCGATCACTGGGATCACTGCTCTGGGGGCTCCTTGTCTGGCACTTTGCATACCCCAGGGCCCAGGCGGCATGCAAAGCAGCTTTTCTTTGTCAAGATGTTTATCCCAATTTTACAAATAAAGAAATTGAGGCTCAGAGGAGGAGAAATGACTCGTCCAAGGTCATACTGCTAATTGGGCATTGAGTATTGAGTCTGGGTTGGGCCCCATGTCAGTCAGCCCCACATTCCAGTCTTTAGAAAAAGTCTTTATTTTGGCCTAAGGCTGGGCATCGGTAGCGTCTTTTAGGCAGAAAGTGAGAGATCTGTGTATTTTTAAAGTACAAAGGCCCAGCTCAGTGGGGAAGCAAGTCGGCTGCTGTGCAAATTTAGTATGAGGTTTTGAGAGAGAGACATATCAGTGGTCTTTGCTCTAACACTCCCATATAACCCCCCCTTCTAGGCTTTATATTAAAAAATGCATTGTTTCTTCCTCTGGGGTGGATTGAAATGGAGGATGCTGTGCCTGGGATTCCCAAGGCTGGCCTGTGGAAGAGGAGCCAGCTCCTACTTTATAAGCTTCTGGGCAGCTTTAGGGCCATTGCATTCGAAACCCCCATATTCTGACAGGTGAAGTCACCAGCAGAGTATCATCAGGTAGTCAGAGGGATTTGAACCCAGGTCCATTTATGGACCAGGGGCCTACACCTCCTCTGAGCAGGGATACTGGCTGGATGGGGATGGAAGGACCCAGCCACCTGGGCCTCGGGGGTTGGGGGGGGAGGCAGGCCAATATGGCAGCAGATACTCTCCCAGCCACAGATACCTGGCTGCAGCATGGGCCCCTTTGTAAGAGTTCCTAATTAAAAATATTTATGCTGTTCTAGTAAAAAAAAAAAAAAAAAAAAGGCATTCTGCCACCTGTGGGTCAGCCCAGGGTGGGTGAAGACACAGCCACAGCCAGGCAGGCTAAAAATAGCTGGCGATTTATATATTCTCCATCCCACAGGGCTCTTGCTCTGTGAACGGGGCCACCCGGGCTAAGAGCCGGGGGTTAAGGTTGTTTTCCCACGGCAGTAGCTACGTGTGAAAAATTAAAACTCTCCACTGGGACTGATGCTTGCCCTGAATTTGAGGAAGGGGACAGAGTGGAGCTCTGAGACACATCAGGTTGCTGTACTGAGAATATGAAGGGCCGTTTATTGTTTTCCCGCCTGTGTGTCATTAGTTTCTCACACACACTATGCCACTTTTTATAACTCTGATCACTACATAAGACTTCCCACACGTGAAATGTCCTTCCTTGTCTAGTGAATTTCTTAAAATTTGGCTTAGCTGTCACCTCTTCCAGGAAGCCTTCCTTGACCACCCACACCAATCCCACCCTTCACTTTGCTACCTAGAGACGTTTTGATGGCTCTGCTTGTGCATCTGACTACATTGCATCGTCATAACCCCTCTCCACAACTGGCCTCGGGGCTGCCTGAGGACAAAAAACCATGTCTTGATTATCTTGTATCCCTGGTTGCCCAACCCAGAGCCTAGTGGCTGGCAGGCACTCAAAAACCAGTGGTAGAGCTCACATGTTGCCTGCGTCTTAGGCTGAAAGAACACTTGGCTCAGTCTTGCCCTGTAGAAATCCTTGTGCTTTCGTTCTCAGGAAAAGGACACATGCGTGGGGTTCCTTCTATGGGACTTGAAATAGAGAGCTGGCATTTGCTGAGCACCTGGATTCCATGCCAGGCTTCCTGCATATGTGGCTTCATTTACATGCCAAGCATGCTTCTCCTTAAGGCTCCTGCATTTGCTGTTCCTTCTGCCTGGAGCATTCTTCCCCCAGACCTCCACATGGTTTCCCCCTCACTTCCTTTACCTCCCTGCCCCAGTGTGGATCCTGCCGTAACCTCCCCTCCCCTGCCCCCAGCATGCCCCACCTGCTCTCTCCCGCTTGGTGTCTCTCCTTAGCATGATCACCGTGTGCCACACGGTGTGTGTACATAGCTGTTTAATCACCTGTCTCCCCAGGGAGGATCTTGTCTTTTTATTCACTGCTGTATATTCAGCACCTGGAGCAGTGGCTAGTACACAGATGTTCAGTACATGCTTGTTGAATGAATGAATAAATTTAATGCCCGCAACAGCCCTGCAAGGTAAGGATCATCATCTCCATTTACAGATAAGGAAACCAAGGCTCAGAAAGATAAAATGACTCATCCCAGCTCACACGGCTCCCCCAGTTTGGAATCCAGGTTGATTTGGCTCATTCTTCCTCCAGTGTGTGGTACCCTCCCAATCCATGGTTCAGATAACTTGTGTTGGGTGCCCCCAAGTGACTCTGTCATGTTACTGTGTGCAATAATGACATGCCAAAGAAAGGGAGTGTCCTTTACGATTGATGTGGGAAGCCCCTTGGCAGTCTTCACAAAGGGCATCAGCAAATTCAGACGAATGCCCTAGAAGGAGAAATGTCCAGGGACCAGCGTGGGAACTCACATTTGCCAAGCTCCTACTGTGTGTGTCACCCGTTCTTTTTCTAGTTGCAGTTCAGTACTGCGGAGTACGGTGAGGAGGAGGAAATACAGAGAGGTTCAGACACTTGACCCAACTCACACAGGTTGGCAGAGACAAAGCTGGGCTGAGAAGACCCTGTCTCATTCCTAATACCACATGATCCTTTTCTCTGGACCCTGTTCCCCTCTCTCTGGGGTTTGTAAGGATAAAATAAAAGTAAACACATGGAGCTCGGGGAGGATGGAATTCCAGGGCGGCGGGGCTCTGCCCCCTTCTCTCACTAGCACATTGCAACCCTCCCGCCAGCGCACCTCCAGGGTTCCCCCACAGTTCTGGTTGGAGAAGAGACTGAATTCAAACTGCCAGTTGGGTTTAATCATTAAGTTGGTCCATGCTTGACCAAGTCAATGCTTTTTAGTGTTAGTTCAATAGTTAGGCATCCTGGAGCTTGGAGTGAGGGAAGTATGTTGACCTTGGTCTGTGCCCAGCTCTGAGTCAAGGGCTAGACCCACAAATCCTAAAGGGTTGTAACAACCCTTTAGGAGGACTATATTTAACCCCGTTTTCCAGGCAGGCAACATCTGTCCTTAGGGCCATGTGCCCAGGCTAGAGTGACTCCCGGGATCTGTCCTACCCTGCATTTTCCTGAGTGTGCATCCTCATTCATTTAACTGACATTTTGGGGCACCTGTTGTGTGCCAGGCCCTGGAGGTCTAGCTGTGAATGGAATGGAAGTCACCAGAGGCCCCCGTGGAGCTGGCCTCTAGTGGAAGAGAACGGGACATGTAGCTGGTTATATCCCGGAGAGCACAAGGTGCTGCGGACCCCGCCTCAGACAGAGGTGTGGGGGGCCCGGGGCCCAGGGCCCCAAACAAGGCCTGGCCAGCAGGCCAACTGGTCTGTCTACTGTGGCTCATGCGTGACCAGCTTTTTAAAAAATTTAATGACACAGAATAGAACAAACAAAAAAATCAAGCGCATTGAGGTAGTAAGGAGAATTTTTCTTCATAGATTTTGTTTCCCTTGTGCCTGCACGGGTGTGTGCTGGGCTCCGTGGGCCCCATCGATGAAGAGTTGTGCGGTGACCACTCACTGGTCCACAGCAGCAGGAGGTCAGGTGCTTGGGTCTAGAGCAGGGATCCTAGAGTCCAGGTGCCCGGCTTCAAATCTCAGCTCAGCCGTTGCTCAGTAGAGTGACTCTGGGCAAGGTGCTTCCCTCTGTGTGCCTCAGTTTCCTCACTGTGAAGTAAGGGCCATAGGGGGAGCGTCCTCATGGTTAGGGTGGCAAGAATTAAATGGAAAGGGGCAGGTAATCTTATCACAACGCCTGGGGCTTTCACAGTCATGGTTATCTTTGCCCTGTGGAAAGAGAGGACTTGAGCCTTCCCCCCAGGGTTCCTGGTTGGGGACAAATGACAGGTGCCTTTCACTTTCTGCCTTGAAAGCCTGGTCCAGGTGATTGTGAGCCTTGAACTCAGGGCTGTATTGGGAGGCATCCCTTTCACATGTACTGACAGCCGCAATTCCCAAGGCCTCTCCAGCTTTGTCTGGGACCCCAGATTTCTGATGAGAAGACTCATGGCAGATCACATTTTGCCATTTCCATTTGTTCACCAGACCTCCAGGCTGGGCTCTGTGCTGAACCTGGGGTCAAGCCTGGGTTTAGGGACTCAAGGTCTAGTGGGAAAGACCAACAAGGACAGGGCAGTTACTGTAAGTGGGGTAGAGGGGCCCTGGGGCTGTGAGAGCCCAGAGCAGGATGCAGGAAGGCTTCCTGGAGGAGGTGCTTGTCTGGTGAGACCAGAAAGCAGAAAAGTTAGCCAGGAGAAGGAAATGAGCAAAGCTGTTCAAGACAGAGGGGCAAGGTGTGCGGAGGCCTGAGTGTAGGGAGAGCAGGGCACACATGGGGAGCTGTGGCCTTCTGGGGGTTCCAGTGCAAGTAGAGATGGCCCATGGGGTTAGAGCGGTGGGCAGAAGCCGTGTCAGAGGAGCGGATGGTTTCTTGCAGGCCAGCCCACAGTCAGGAGGCTTCAATTTTTTAGCTGCCATGCTCCCTGCAGGGATGACATGCGGAAGTTGCCAGCAGGGGCATAGCGTTTTCACTGGGCTTGGCCATCAGAGCTGTTTAATCTTCCCTATGGACAAGAAGAGTCAGCTCTGCCCTCTTTTGGACCAAAGGGCTTTCTGTACCTTGCGGTGCTCTATGAGGGCTTAAAATAGAAGCCCAGAAGCCAGGTGTGCGCTTCAAGCAGGGAGGGCGAAGGAAGGAGGCCCAGGTGCAGCCCTGTAGACAGTGAGCGCTCACCTGGGCAGCGGCAGAGAGCTCACAACTCCCACAGGCTTGCCGCATTCCAGGCCCTTTAGCCAGTTCATCCTCTGTCACCGGTCAGGAGCAGCTTTCCAGAAGTAGTCTCCCATTCCACAGATAAGGAAACTGAGCTCAGAGGGGAAAGGAGCCGTGCCCTGAGACCCGCAGCCAGGAAGTGGCAGAGTGGAATCTGACCCCAGGCCTGCCCAGCCCCAGAGCTCCTTCTCCTCCATCGCTGAAGGGCACGGTGCCCTGAGGCCTCTTGGGGCTGCTGCCCCTTGTCCTCATCCTGAGCCCCACCCCTGTCAACATGTCCTGCCTGCAGGTGCCTCTTCCCACCTTTTTTGTCCTTGGGAAAATGAATTACTTCTGTCCACAGCAGCCAGAATGAAGCTGCCCTTTCGCTCCTCACCCCTCCCGACCTCACCCAGGGCCTATAGACTTGGTGACCCTGGAGAAGGGGGAAATTGGTCTCTGCACCCCTTCTCTGAGGTTCCTGGTTGGCAACCCCTGCCTGCCATCTGCAGGTGTCACTGCGCCCACACCCTTTCCCCTGAGCCCAGCCACTCATGGGTGCTGCCCACCCAGAGGGCCAGGCAGCACCCAGCCATCCGTCAGCAAGGGCATGGGGCTTGGGTGGGAGCCCTTTGTCACCCAGCACCCAGACTTTCCTGCAGTTGAGGAGCGTCGTGTCTCTGGACTGTGCTGTCATTCTCAGCAGAGCTGGTGACAGCACAGGCTGCGGCCCTTCATGCCTGCGTCTCCATTAGCCGGACAAGCAACTTGACCTCTCTGTGCTTGGGTTCTCTCTTCTGCAGAAAGAGGGTGATGATGTCACTTCACAGGCATGCAGGGCATCTGACAGATAGTGAGTGCTCCCATGGGGTGCCTGTTAGGATTATGTACTCATGGGGGAAACCAGCCCCTGCTCTGCGATGAGCCCTGTGCTCCTGGGGGAGACAGACCCAGAAGACACACACTTGTGTCACACAGCTGGTCTGTGCCAGATGCTGTTGTGAGTAGGTCCCTGCATTTGACCTTCAGAACAAGCCTCAGGAGACAGCTACTGTTGTTACTCCCTTATGACTGTTGAGAGAACAGAGAGGGAAAGTAACTTGCCCAAGGGCACACAGCTCGGGAAGTCCAACATGATCGCTGCGAGAAGGCAAGGATGCCAGTCTGGGACTATGACTGGCGAGTCAGGGTGGGAGGTCAGGTGGGCCCTGATTCACATTGGCCCCGGAAGCCTTCATGGTATTAGGCAGAAATCTGTAAGGATCCTGGCACATTCGGTTTTGGTTGTTCACCAGCTCCTTAGGGGTCTGTCTCACATCCTGCCTCTGGGCATGACGGGGTGGGGATGGTCTCTAAGTGGCCTGTGGGCTCACCGAGGGGACCCCGGATAATATTCCCCGAAGCCTGATGTGTGGCTCTCCAACCCCCTTTCAAAGAAGGTCAGGGGACAGCTGATGTCCTGAGGGCTTGCTAGACTGCAAATTGAGTCCCGTTTCATCCCCAGGGGATGAAAATTCCTAGCAATATGGCCTGGGAGCTCTCTGCAGATCCCTGCGATCAGAGAGCAGACCCCATGGGGAAGGACACCGCGGACCAAACACAGACATGACCAGTGCAGAGCCTTCATGTGGAGGCAGATTTGAGCTCAACCAAAGGAAGAACTTTCTGACTGTGGAAGCAGTCTGCAGGGCAGCGAGGTGTTTAGCACTGGCATTTAGCCTGGCTGGGACTTGGATGTGGACATCGTGGTGGCAACTGAGTATCAGGTGGACCTGGGATGAACTGTTCATCCATCCCAGGGGGATGCTCTTACAGTGGTCCCCGGGGTCTTACAGGGGTGCTCTCTGGTATTCATCTGCTGAACACCTGCAGAACCCTTCACAGTCTTTCATTTATAACATCCTTCTGCCGGTTCTTTGGGTTGGAAGTTCTTTGGCCCATTTAATGGCTCAGACACTGGGACACAGAAAGATGCAGCCACCTGCCCTCGCTGGGGTCTGGGACCGTTGTCCTTGGACATCAGGCCCAATTCACCCTTGTCCCTTTTCCTCTCTTCATTCTCATTACTGAGGCTCGGCTGGCCTCATGCCTCACCTCTGTGCAGTGGGGAGAAAGTGCTTTTATGAGTAAGCCATGTGGGGAAATGGGTGCGGTGGGGGTGCCGGGGGCAGTGTTTGCCCTGGGCAGGGTGCCCACAGCTATTCACAAGTGTGTTCTGTTTATATCCTCAACATTACACATTGTTTATATTACAATTCTATCCCTTGGGCACGTGTTTTCTTTCCTTTTTCCCCACGGATGATGGATTTAAGAGATGGGTGGGCACACGCATACCCTGTGTCTCCCAAGATGGGTCTGCTTGGTAACTTTCCACTCCACAGAAGAGCTTCCCTTCCCCTCAAGGTTCAGGGCAATTCAAGGTCAGGAGATGGGACAGTGGAATTTCCCTGACTCCAAGGACGGCCCAGACCTTCATCTCTGCAGACAAAGTCCCCCCAGGGACTCTGTTCCTAGGACCAGAGAGTGATCAGAACCAGCCTATCTGGCAGATGGGGACACTGGGGACCTGAGTTCTGTGCCGGTTCACACAGCAGTTACAGACGAGCTCTTTACCAGAATCCCAAGAGAGGTGGTGGAGAGAGCCCTGGTTTTGGAGGCAGCCTTGAGTTCAAATAGTTCTACTATATCTAACCTGGGTCACCCTGGGCAAGTCATGTCCCTCTCTGAGCCTCCACTTCCTCATCTTTAAAAGGGGGATAATGATGGTACCTCCTTTACAGGGAGGCAGTGAGGTATAAATAAGGAACTCCGTGAGAAGACAAGATGAGGACTCCATGAAGGCAAGGAAGCTGTGCTCCTGAAATGGATGGGCTGAGGTGGAGGGTGGGGAGAACAATAGGACCAGTTGTCCTGTTCCTCTCAGGTCCCTGTGAGAGATCACTAGAACACCCACTGGTTGGCTGGGGAAGCCATTCTGAAGAATGGTCAAGAGCACGCACGGGTTTTGGATCCACGTCAGAGTCCAATCCTGACCCAGCGGTTTACCTGAACCATGCAGGCTCTCTGCAGCACCTCAGTCCTCACTCATTTGGGGGACGGTCAGCATGGCAGAGGAGGTGGAGGGAAACAAGAAAGTTGGGTCTTCAGAGGAGGAAGCGGAGTGGGAGAGGCACCCTTCAGAGTCATTTCTTTGAGGGCCTCAGAGCCAAACGTGGCAGGGAAGGAAACATTAGTTGAGGACCCGCTGTGTGCCGGGCACTGTGCTCTGATCCTTCTGTGCAGGTGACTTCTACACTTTGCCTGAAGCAGCCAGAGCACTCTCCTCCCTAACCTTGTGAACCAGGCTGGTCTGGGTTCAAATGCTAACCCCACCACTTCCTGACTGTGTGGCCTCCGGCAGCTCTCCCCACCTCTCTGAGCCTCCCTGCCTCAGTGGGTCTGGTAGCATTCGCCTCCCCCAGGAGGACCACAGGAGGTCTGGGCAGCGAAGAGCCGATGGTAGTCTCTGCATTGCCCCCTGGAAGGTCTGTCTCTCTGACCGAGCCCCACCCCCAGTTCCTTTTCTGGGTGTTAGGGGCATGAGGCCCGGGGAGGGAGGCCCTGGCTGTAATCAGTCACCGGCTTTCCTTTTTTAGATGCTGCTTATTGTTCCTCTTGAGTTCCGCCAAACTGTGGCCTTTGAGCTGCTCAAAACAAGCTGATTGATGACATTCTCCCCCCCCCAACCTCTCCCCAAGCCCAAGCCAGGGCATCCCTCCACCTCTCCCACCAGAAGGCGGCTTAAGCTACTTGGACATGGTCTAGTTCTTTCTTCCCCGAAGGTCAGGAGACAAGCAAGAGACCTTGGGGGTTGAGTGAGCCGTGAAACAGGAAAGGCGCAGCCTTTGGAGTCAGACAGGACCAGAGTCGAAAGCGGACACTGCCCTCGCAAGCTGGGTGGCCTCTGTGAGGGTGTCCAGAGAAGGGCCTCAGTTTCGTCATCTGGGAGCCACCTGGCAGCAGGTGGTGAGGGGCAGAGGGGCCGCACAGCAGGCCCACGGCATGCGGGTGGTGTGCCATAGAGGCCGGTCACTGCCCCTCAGAGCCAGCCAACACTGCCCAGCCGTGGGGCCCGCGAAGAACACCACCTGGGCTCCGGGAGCCGGAATAGCAAGGTTCAAGGAGGGCTTTCTCCTCTGGTGTTGCTTTGGGCCTGAGAAGCAGAACCAGTGGATCTATGGTTCCAAAAAGTCAGGCTGGAGCCCTGTAGGTTAGTGAATGGCCGGGCCCTCAAGCCCCACCCAGGCCAGGGGAGAGGCTGCCCTCACGGCAGAGAGGAGGAGAAAGCGGGCGGACTCAGCCAGCTTATCACCAGGCTGCTGCCAGGAGCTGCCTGGAGGAGAAGCAGGTGGCAAGGGGCAGGACCATACCAGCAGTTGGAAGCAACATTCAAAACCTGAACTGTTTTTCTTACTCCCGCTATGCTGGGTCATTTTGATAGGCTGAGAAGAGAGAGAGGAAGTTTCTATGGGAAGAAGCTGCACTTGACTCTCATTCTTTGGAGAGGTGGATCCTCAGAGTTCCTCCCTGCTCCAAACACTTCAGTGGTCCCCAGAGCCTCCTTGAGGAACTTATTTCCCTCTGCATGGCCTTTAAGACCCTTTATGTGGCCCCGGGCTCTGGCTCCAGCTTCCCTTCTGTCTTCTGCCCTACACTCCTTTTAGTTCCTTAAGTACATTATACTCATTCTCACCTCCAGGCCTTTGTCTGTGCTATTCCCTCTGCATCAAATACAATTCTCCAACCCTATCAACCTCTAGCCACTTCTGTCTCAGTCCTGTAGCGTGGCTACTCTGAGAAGCATCCCCATGGCCCCAGCCCTGCCCACCACCCACCCTGCACAGTCCTGGTGTCGGTGTCTATCCCTCAGCCAGTCCCAGATCACAGGGCAAGGACTGTGTGTGACTTGTTAATCTATGTGTCCCTGCAGCCAGGACAGGCCCTGGCATGGAGTGCGAGCTCCTGAAAAGTCAGATTAAGGAGGAAGTGATGTACTTGAGAGACAATGAAGGCACTTTTCCCCGCTCCGTGCCCCAATGTGCCAGTGGGACCCTAACCGGGGATCTGGCCCCTGGGAATTTCTTGGGGCTTGGAGTTTCCTGGGGCAGTTTATCAGGAAGAGACCTCAGTGAAGGAGCCCAGCAGAGGGTCAGAATGGGCTAGAAAATCCTGACTCCGCTGAGCACACTTCAAGGGGGCGTTGGGATGACCTCACCCCCTGGGAACTCAGCGCATCTGAGCCCACTTGAGCCAAGAGGGCTGCCTCTTAGGCCTGGAAGGAGTAGGCTTTGCTCCCAACAAGCAGGGTCGTGTGACCTCCGGCCTCCCTCCCCAGTCTCCTCGTAGGTGTTGACAGGAGTGTGGGGCCTTCCCAGCTGTGCTGGGGTGACCAGGTTTTGTTTGCAAAGAAAAGGGAGGGGAGGAGCCGGGTGGCAGTTACCAGTGTGGGCTGGCTCCCTTCCATCCTGGCCTCCCAGGCCTCTGAAACAGAGAACAAAGTCCCATTACGCTGGCGTCTGTCTCATGGGTGCCTGTCACTGCCCCATTTGGCAGAGGTGAGGGAAGGTTGCTTATTTTTTTCCTAGCCCACTTTCAAACCCACCAATGGCAAAAGTACTTCGTGTTGCCAGAGAAGACATTCTTGTCTGGCTTTGGGTGGAGGGAAGCCTTACCAGTACCAGCCTTGTGTTTTCCTCTGTAAAGGACACACACACACACACACACACACACACACACACACCATGTTGCCAATAGCATTGATTTGAAATGCGGACCTGGACAGATGTCACTTGAACCAGCACCTTCTCACCAGAGGTATACTGTCTGAGCCTAGAGGTTATAGGCGTCTAGGAAGCCCCTGAAATTTTATGCCAAATTGTGTTCACGGAGTGTGGGTATTTTTCAGGGGAGAGAGGCCTATACAACTTCCATCATCCTTCACAAGGGCCACGACACTTGCTTCCAGTGGTTATAGGGGGCTGCTTTGGAGAAGGGGTGGGGTATGGAAGGGCCCAGGCCTGGCCCTCTACTGCCACTGCCCAGCTTTGCAGCCTTGGTTTTCCCCTCTGGAAAATGAATGTGGTAAAACCTATCCTGCAAGGTCATTCCAGAGACTAAATCGAATAAACAGAGGCAATCATCGGCCTGTGACAGGGGTTCAGTAAGGGGCTGCATGTAAAAGGAGGGTACAGAATAAACCGTTCGCCGGCTGGTGATTCCCTTTCCCTGTGGAGCAGAACCTGCTGAAAATTTCAGCCAGAATGCCATCTGCTGAATGCCAGCACGCTGGAAGCTGTCATCTCGGTGTTGCTTCCTGTCATCCTCTTGACCGTAAATGCCATTTGCTCAGGCTCTTTTTAGATCAATGGAGAGGCTGGGCTGGGGCAACGAGTGAGGCACATTTGGGACACTGCTGGGATGGCTTAAAAATGGGCTTCTGTCCTTGGACACTAAGGGAAGGCGGCCCCAGGGTTTTTAAGAGGCCTTTCCTGGTCAAGGTCCCCAGCCCTCCATGGAGAAACATGTCCAGATGTATTTCCCCAGGCCTACAGGTAGACTTCTCTGATGTCAAAGGACGTCAGAAACCTTTTCTTGTCAAAGGAACAAAGTAAGGTGACTGATGGGAGAGACCACGTGTTTAGTGAACACCTACTACGTGCCACACATCATGTCTGATGGACTTAGCTTGCCAACTCAGAACTCCTCACAGCGGTCTTGCAGGGTGGTGAGGACTCCCGCCAGTTTTGGAGGTCTGGGCGGGGAGACCCAGAGAAGTTAAGCATGGACCTTAACATCACACCACTATGAAATGACAAAACAGAATTTAAACCCAGATAGGACTCCAAGCCTGTGTTCTTTCTAACTGCCTCTCACACGGAGATGTAGGAAATGAGACTCTGGGAGAGATGGAGGTGAAGGGCTCCCCCAGGAGTTGGGTCTGCTGTTCCCACAGGGAAGGAAAGGAACGTTCAGTGATCATCTACTATGTGCCAGGATTTCTGCCCGACCTCTGTGCTCTCCTACCCTCTCAGCAGCCCAAGACAGGGGCCTGAGGTCACATAGCATTCCAGATGAAGAACTGCAGCGCTGGCAAGTGACTTGACTGCCCAGGGCCCCCAGGCAAATGAGCAGCAAAGCTCAGGCTCGAACCCAGAGCCCAGGAGGGGTGTTCTAAAGGACAGACGTGGGGAAAAGCACATAGCCACCACCCGAGATGCTCTTCCGTCCACCTGTCTTACCCAAGGACTTGTCCAAGGCTGGGCAGTGGCAACATTTATTTAGTCAGAATAGGGTGCCATCCTCCCTAACTGTCCACAGCTACTCAGTGTCCCGCCCCCGCCCCAATCTCTGCCCCTACACTTTAATTTTTTTTATTAGAGCTTTTATTTGACAGAGAGACACAGCAAGAGAAGGAACACAAACAGGGGGAGTTGGAGAGGGAGAAGCAGGCTTCCCACTGAGCAGGGAGCCCAGGGATCCCAGGACCGTGGGATTATGACCTGAGCTGAAGGCAGATACTTAATGATGGAGCTGCCCAGGCACTCCTGCCCCTATGTTTAGAGTCCGGGCACTGCTTCCCTGACAAAATGCTGGGAAGACCCTCCCCTGTGGTCTTGGCAGGGCTGGAGCAGCCTTTGGTCAACTGTGAGGCTGGGCCAGGAATGTCTCCTGCTTCCTCCTACGCATGGGATGGGCGCCTGCAGCGGTCTCCTGGGCCCCCACCGCACAAGACCCCCTCCTCCCTGCCTTGTTCGTAGAGTCCCCGGGTTGGATTCCCTGACCAGAAGAGCAGAGGGCTCCCTGGCCGTAGTGGGCACCCTCACAAGGCTGTCGGGTGCTCAGCCTTCCGGGGAAGGAGGGGGGCCTGGGGCCCGTTCCCGGACATGGTATGGGGGCCTCTTCTTGGCTGAAGGCTTTCTCACCCCTGACAGAGTGCCTGTTTGAATCTGGTGCTGGCGCCAGCATCCAGGAACCTCTGTGCCCACAGACTCAGCCATTTAGGGGGAGCAACAGAAGTGATCCCCAGGAGGGGAGCGGTGGGGGACATTCTGGCCCCAATGGGCTATTCTGCAGCCATGAAAACCAAGCACTGAGAGGCTTCAGGAGCCATGTTGGGAAAATGGTTTTTATGTAATGTTAAGAAGTTAAGAAACAAAAAGGCAGGAAGCAAAACTGGATGCGGGCTCTGACTGCAGGGAAGTTGGAAAAGATGCTCTGGACTACTTAGTACTCAGTACGTGCGTGCTGCTTTCGGAAACAGGCTGGGACTGGAGGAAAGAACGCTGGTTTGGGATCAGGTGTTGCTGGGCCTACATCTCAACACAGCTTCTCACAGCCGAGGGGAAGGGTCTCTGCTGCCAGGAGCTTTGTTTCTCGCCTAGAAAATCCTGCAGGTGAAGATTCTGAGAAGTAGCTACAATCCCATGTCCCAGGAGACATCTAGCATGAGGCACAGCATAGAGGGAGGGCACAGCCAGCGGCCCTTCCATGGAGAAGGGCCGGGCAGAGGCCATGGAAAATGCCACATGAGTTAGGGTGTGAAGGGAGGGAGAAAGGAGGGATTTTTCTCCACCCTGCTGAACTTTCTATAACATGACTGTGGTGTTTCAACTTCAGGTTTTCTGTTGACATCTCCAAACTAGGATGTTCTGTGGGGCCCCTGGGCCCCGCTTTCATACTTCTGATTCTTGTGGAAGCCACTTTCCCCAAGCCCAGCTAAAACCAGACGGCGATGTACAATTGGGAGATTACTTATTGTGCTTTCATCTTAAGCATTTTCAATTTGTATAAATAACACATCCTCTTAGACACTTTCACTCTGGTCTTTTTACTTCATGTCAGGGCAGTGGATTCTGAGCGGGTAGAAAGAGTGTTTATCCCTCACTCCCTGAAGGAAGTTGGATCGTATAATCAAGATTCAACAAGTATGTAAACTTCGCAGGTCACTTGGCTGTATTTTGTCCTAACATATAGCTGGTTTTACAGGAAACTTCCCCTTGTAGGAACAAAGCAGTGTGTCTTTTCAGCCGGCATTCATTTCAACCGCTAGGTCCCTCTAAAAAAACATCTCCTAGGATTCCCAAGCTGCTGGGTAAAGAAATTCTCCAACTGAGAGAGAAGGTTGGAGAAAGAGCAGGGATGTCAGGGAGAGGAAAATAATCACATAACCTTGGCTTGTGGGCTTTGGTGCTCAGAAGCACTTTTGATCAGTGGTCATATTTAGTGTTTCCTGGAGACTGTGCCAGCTGTGGGGACCTTGGGGGAGAATTCGGCCTGTGGATACTGGAGGGAGCCAGAGCCCTGAGAAGCTGGGTGGCTTGCACAAGGCTACAGCGTGCATGGAGAGCATGGGCTCTGAGTCCCTGGGCGGCCTCTCTTGATGGTTTACATTGGGGTTGTACTTCCCCGACTTGCTTGATATTTGTCCTCCAAAACAGCTCTCCAGCCGGCCCTTGCTCTTATCCTTGTGGTTCTGGAGATGGCATGCAGTATGGCTCTGGGTTCACCCTCCTTGCTACCCAGGGAGCCCCTCCCTTTCAGCCTGCTCTGCTGAAAGCCCTTCGTAGCTCCCTCTCCCTCCTGCCCCATACAAGGTTACTATCAATCAAGGCTGTTTGGGTTGCAAATATCAGAAACCTGGCTCGACATGGCTTATAAGCAAAAGATGTTCTCCTTATCCTCCTTGGGTGGAAGTAACCTCTGCCATTCTGCTTCCTGCCTCAGAGGTGGTCTGCCCGGACCCTTACTGACCTTGAACTCCGAAGGCCCTTCTCCCTCTTTGGGCCCATTTCCCCATCTGTAAAATGGGCTTATCAGAGAAGAGGATTTCTGAGGTCTGCTCTAGCTCTAACATAATAGAGGCAGCAGCTGACATTTATCCAGTACCTGATGTGTGCCTGGCATTTGCTGAGCATGGGAGAATCAAAGATGAAATGAAAAAGCCCCTGCCCTCCAAGATCCAACCCTAGTATCTCCCTATCCCTCCTCACCACCTCTCTGCTTCCCCGTCAAGTATCCATTATTTGTCTTATTTATCGACTATATTAACCACCCAAAGCTAGTATACGGAATGTTTCTTTGCTTATTAAAACCTCAAAATTCGCAATCTCTACTACCTTCAAAACATATCCAGAATCTGACCCCTTCTCGCCACCCTGACAGGTACCTCCCCGCCTCCCAATCTCAGCCTTCATCATCTGTGCCTGGAATAATCCAGTAGCCTTGTCCTTAGCCACCAGCTCCCTCACCCACCCCCTGCCAGCAGTCCCCTCTCCACACAGCAGCCTCACCACTTCTCTGCTAGAAACCTCCAGTAACATCCCTCTCACTGTGGTAAATTGGCTTAAAAAAACAAGCAGCAGCCACAGCCTCTTCTCCCCTCCCCACCTCCAGCTCTGCTCTCATTTGCTTCCACTTCCCACACCTGCTCACACCAGCCCCGCTGGCTTCCCTGCTGTTTCTCAGCCACACCAGCTCATTCCCACCTCAGGGTCTTTGAACTGGTTTTTGCCCCTGCCTGGAAGGCGCTCCCTCCAGCTACCCTCATGGCTCAATCCCTTCACCTCTGCTCGAAAGTCACTGCTTCAAGAGGTCCTCTGTGAAAATCCTAGTACTTTGCTCTTCCCCACTTCCTGGCTGCATTTCTCTGTCACACTTCCCACCAGGTAGAGTACATTTTACTTCTTGTCTGACTTTGTCCCCCGCCCCAGAATGTCCGCTCCATCAGAGTGGGAACCTCATCCTTCTTGGATACTACTGTATTTCCGATGCCTAGAGTGGTACCTGGCTAAAACACTACATGCTCATTAAAGATTTGTTAAGCGAATAATTAAAGTCCCTTAAATTCTTTTCTTTTTTTCTTCTTCTGCAGGACCTTGGCTTCGGTCCTTGTATCTTGTCTTCTGGGGATTACTGGCTTCTGTTTGGAGAGGGGCCTTCAGCTTCCCAGCGTGGCTTTCTACCTCCCCCACAGGCTTGGGGAGGGGAACCATAACTTCCCTGGCTCATCATTATACCTCTCTTCATTTTCCCCTGTCCTCGCTCCCCTTTGTCTCAGTGTTAGTGGAAGCCCAACAACATGCCCAGAGCCCAGTGAACCCCATGGCTGGGTGTGGAAGGAGTGGTCCCCACAACAGCCTCTCATTCCCTAAGGTGGCTATTCTTCTCCCATGACTGCAGACCACTGTGGGCCCAGGGTTGCCTGTGATTCATAAGCCCTTGCCATGAAAACTGTACTCAGCTGCTGTTGTGAATGAGCAGCAGAGACTCGTGCAATAATTCCCCACCCTGCTGTCTCCCAGGCTGCCAGAGCCAGGAACTGCCCCTGGGATGGAGAAGGACAGGTGGAAATGATGAAGCCCCCACCTCAACTCTCAGCCACCTGAGTTTGTGGCCAGCAGCCCGCTCCTTTGAACCAAGACCCTCCCAAGATTCTCAGGTCCTTTGGGGAAAAATTCCCTTAGAAATGAATCCTCAACAGTGCATGTTCTAGAAAAGACGACCTTGCTTATAAGGAATGCCTTCATTTTCTATGGGTAAATGGGCGGGAGTCACAGAATAGAGTGACTTTGTTGTGACAGCCTTGGGCAGGCTGGCGGTAGCTGGAACCTTCTCAGAGTTTATTAGTGTCTAATTAAGATGGAATTTAAAATGGAAATGACTTTTAAAAAGACGAACCTGTTCACGGAGTTCTGAAGGGCCCTCACCCTCCTGCCTGTCTCTTCCCGCAGACCCGAGCCCGCCAGCTCGCCTCCTGGCCACCCGGCCGTGCTGCGGCCCCGGACCCGAGCGGCGCCCGGTGCTGGGCGAAGCGCCGCGCTTCCACGCACAGGCCAAAGGCAAGAACGTGCGGCTGGATGGCCACTCGCGCCGAGCCACTCGACGCAACAGCTTCTGCAACGGCGTCACATTCACGCAGCGGCCCATCCGGCTGTACGAGCAGGTGCGGCTGCGCCTGGTGGCCGTGCGTCCAGGCTGGAGCGGCGCGCTGCGCTTCGGCTTCACGGCGCACGACCCGTCGCTCATGAGCGCCCAGGACATCCCCAAGTACGCCTGTCCCGACCTTGTCACGCGGCCTGGCTACTGGGCCAAGGCGCTTCCCGAGAACCTAGCGCTGCGCGACACCGTGCTGGCCTACTGGGCGGACCGCCATGGCCGCGTGTTCTACAGCGTCAATGACGGCGAGCCCGTGCTCTTCCACTGTGGCGTGGCCGTGGGCGGCCCACTCTGGGCGCTCATCGACGTCTACGGCATCACCGATGAGGTGCAGCTCCTTGGTAGGTCGCCGGCGGGACCAGGCACTGGTTCTCTGTGCGCATGGACGTGTATTTTTTTTCAATATTCGCAAACACAAAGGGCTCACTTTGCCAACCCTTGTTCTAAGCAGTTTACACATTTTAACTCCTCATTATTTACCACAACCTGCCATACTCATTTTACAGATGAGAAAACTGAGGCACAGAGAGGTTAAATAACTTGAGTTGCAAAGCCAGGACTGAAACCCACACAGGCTGGGCCAGAGTCCAGGCCCTGGGTCAGGTTCATTCATACATCAGGTACTTGCTCATTCACCCACCCATTCTTTTGTCCATTCCTTTGCTAATTCCTTCACTCTCTTGTTCATTTGCTCCTTCATTCAGTCACTCACACATCCACTTAGCAATCAAATTTATGCCCCAGTCCTCGAGTATCTACAGTGGCCACCGGTAAGGGGCTCGAGTTCCACTGGGGAGGCAGGCAGAGAAGCCTGGCTAGCACTGGTTCTAATGGCGGAGGCAGCCACTAATGCTGAAATGCAGAAGCCCTTATCTTGAGACCTTTTTTCTTTTCTTACTTTTTTAAAGGATTTAAAATTCACATAATGTCAAAGTAACCATTTTAACGTATACAATCCAGTGGCATTCAGTTGACAACAATCACCTCTAGTTCTAAAACATTTTCATCACCACAAAAGGAAACCCACACCCATTAAGCTGTCCTTCCCCATTCTCCCCTACCTCCAGCTCCTGGTTACATGTGAGCCAGCCCAGCCTTGATTTCCGAGGAAGGGGAGATCAGATTTCTCAGGACATCTGGACACAGCCCTGCCTGTCATTTACCTGCAGTAAATACAGATCTAAAGTTTTTGTTTTTTAAATTTGAGTTTGGATGGATTTACATATCTGCCATAACCTAGGAAGGTTCCCCTCTTTCTTGGAGGCAGCCTGTGTCCTGATTTTTCACCATATATTAGTTGTACCTATTCTTGAACTTCACATAAGTGGAATCATACAGTATATGCACTTTCTGTCTGGCTGCTTTATCACAGCACATTATTTTAGAGATTCATCCGTGTTGTTGCCATGTGAATCAGTGGTTTGTTCCATCTTAATTGCTGAGTAATATCCCATGATAGAGAGGTACCATTGTTGGTGGATCTGAATGTCTGGGCGGTTTCTGGGTTTTCTGCCTTGCACCTTGAGGGAACACTCTGACCCTCACCTTGCTCCTCGATCACCACTACCACCCGTACCATCACTGGGCAAGGTGGGAAAATGCATGCATCCCGGCTGTGCCCTCCTTCCCCAGAAGAAGGCAGGCTTAACTTCTGAGTGGTTAAGAATAGAAGGTTGAAAGTCACACAGACCTCTGTTCTTTTTTTTTTTTTTAAGATTTTATTTATTTGTTAGAGAGCGCGAGCACAGGCAGACAGAGTGGCAGGCAGAGGCAGAGGAAGAAGCAGGCTCCCTGCCAAGCAAGGAGCCAATGTGGGACTCGATCCCAGGACGCTGGGATCATGACCTGAGCCGAAGGCAGCTGCTCAACCAACTGAGCCACCCAGGCGTCCCCAGACCTCTGTTCTATACCTGGCTGTCGACTTGCCAGCTCTGTGGGTTTAGCCAGGTGATTAAACCTCTATGTTTCTTCACCTGTAAAATGGGTTCATGGTAGTACTCGCCTCCTGGCATTGCTGGGTGACCTGAGAGGGTATGTGAAAGGGTATGTGCACACTGTCTGGCACATAGAAGATACTCGAGAAATAATAGCTAAGAAATCAGAGTCTCTGCCCATTTGCATGTGAGGCTAAGCACATGTCTTAATTCCAGGCTTAGGCAGACCAGCCTATGAATAGCTACCCAGCCTGCAAACTGGGGCCTTGCTTGGGCATTTTAACCATGTTCCCCCACACTCTCTTCCATAGGTTTCGAATTTCACCTCCAGGAGATATGTTTCTAAAGCCTTCTTGATCTCCTGTCACTCTTTTTTGGAGCTCTCTATTCAGAGCAGGGAAATGATCATACCTCATTCACCTGCTTTCTCATATAGCCCATGTGTTGGGGTAACCGCCAAGAAATCCTATCCACCCTGTAATCCGCACAAGTGGGTTAGGGTTTTTTGAAAATTTACAAACTGGAAGCCGCCTTTGATGACTTAATCTGAACCTGTGAGGAGTATGAACTCCTCCCCCACACACTGTTCACTTAGCAAACTTTTATTGAGCCCCCTTCAACACCCCAAGCTCCTTGGAGGAAAGGGAGAGAGCCCCCTGGAACACTGGTGTATGTGGTAGACGTGCTCCTCGGTCTCCTTATCTTCAGGTAGTGCCGGAGATGTACAGCTGACAGGAAGCACCTGTGCTACAGGACCAGGTGTACAAGTGAGACTTGAAGGAATTCCATTTCTGAGTATAGGATTCTAGGTGAATTTCATTTCTTTATACCTCTATGAGTTACTTTACAAAAACATATGTGTGAAGAGCTTATGGTGCTTTTACAATCAGAAAGGACAATACAATTATTTTTCTTTCTGAAGGTTATATGAGATAATGGGGATGTTTCTGGCATATGATCAAAGCTTAATGGTTCCTTCCCAGGGGATGAGTAAATTGCCACTGGGTACATCTGGGTAAAGGGATTATGGGTGGTCCCCACCACTGCCACCACTACCACCAAAGTTACTAATAACTCATCCGAAAAAAGACAAAGTTATAATAAAAATAAGGAAGCTAAGCTTTTATGATTTTTTATGGCTTGAGTTCAGGCAATAGATACCCTACTGTTGGTAGCAACAGGGGTGAGGCAACATGAGAACTACAGAAATCCCACCCTAAATGGGATCTCCCTCTCCTAATTCTTAGAACTGGGCTTTCTAATGGCGGTGTCTAATGTACCAAGTGGATAAGTACAAGTCATCCAATGTTTGTGCAATCCAGAGCCCTCTGATCTCCTTTTCCTCACAAGGAACAAGGAGTTGACATAGTTCCTTTAGAGACTGTCAGCTGTGAAACTCCAGAATAGAAAACCCCAGAAGAGAGGCCCCTTACCCCGCCCTCACCTCTCACAGACCCCACTAGATAAAGACTGGAAACCAACAAGCTCAAGTGTCATTTGAGCTTGTCAAATTGAAAAAAATATAGGACAGCTCGTTACATGTGAATTTCAGAAAAATAAGAATTTTTTTTAGTACAAGTATGTCCCAAACAACATTTGGGACATACTTATAAAAGCATTTGTTGTTTTTCTGAAATTCAAATGTCACTGGGCATCTTGGATTTTATCTGGCACCCCTCATCTGGGAAATATCCCCCCCCCGGCTTGTGGAACAGGGGGACCCTTTATTTGCCCTGGAACTTGAGCTAAAGTTAAGTCTCAGAAAGAAAAAGTTCACAGGCCTAGTGTATTTCTTTCAGTTGATGGAATTATGTTCCTAGCCCAGCCTCCTCCTGCAAAGAGTTCCAGCTACAGACCCCCGTGTCTGGTGTGCCTTCTCTTGTGACCTGCTCATTCTCTCCTCAAAACATGGGGATTTAGCCCCTTTAGATAAAGAATTTAGGACTCACAAAAGGGAAGTGATTTGCCTAGAACTACCAAGCTTATGAGTGGCAGAGCCAGGATTAGAACCCAGATGCATCCGTCTGTCATTAGTTCCGTGGTTCTTGGCTGTGGGTGCACCCACAGCAATTCAATCGGAGCTTCAGGGCGTGGTCCCCAGGCATTTAGATCCCTTAGGGCTCTTCACGTGATCCCAGAGCAGAGCCAGGCTTATGACCACAACAGGCCCCTTTGCACTGGTGCCTGCCTCTCCTCCCTGCTGAGTGCTGAGCTGAGTTTTTCAGACCTGTCAGTTCAAAGCATGGGGTCATCCCTGGACCACAAAAGCCCCTTCTCTTGTTTGACTTTTCTGCTTCATCCCCAGCCCCTACTCTAAATTCGCATTCACTCCTTCCCCTGCCCAGATAGGCACTACTCTTGTGTTTAGTATTTTTATAAAAACATGTAGAGTGTAGAGTTTTACATGCACAGATAGATGGGACTGTGCAAAGAGTCTTACTCCATTATTATTTTTCCACTTGCCTCATTTTTAGATCTGTTTGTGTTGTTGTAGACCTGCTGGTTTCTTATTCCCTACGAGCTTCTGCACTGATGGGACTAGGGCGCCACCAGTACCCCCATTCCCTCAAGCAAACTACATTGCAGTGCATACTCTCCCACAAGGCTGTACTATGGCTGCTGGGGTTTACCGTTGTCTGGGGCACAGACCAGGATGGCCTTGCTGGACCTTGAGTGGTCCATCTTGAGAAACTGATTTCTCTAGATGCTCCTCTGAGCCAAAGAGAAGGGGCTGAGCCCAGGAAAATGACTTTCTGTTGAATTTAGTAGTTCCTGGACCCAGGAGAGGCAGGCATGGTCAGGTTTACCCCTCCTGTCCCTGGCTCCTCTGAGAAGCTCTTTCTTGGAGCTCTGGAGTTCAGGCCCCATGTCCTGAGGCACCTCCTGTCCCTCTTACAGACAATTCAGTAGTGGTCACTGTCATATAGCCCCTTTGTCCTTCCTCTGCCCAGTGGTGGAAGGCTGGTCAGACCAAATAAGCAACACCAGTCCAAGGCAATGGCATTGCAGGTTATATTGTCAGAAATCTTTGGTTTTAAGTGGCAAAAACCAGTTCAATCTTGCTCAAGCAAGGGGAAAAAAAATGTCTCATATGACGGAAAATTCAGGAGAATGACTGCCTGTAAGGCTGGCTTGATGCAAGCATTCAATGAACAGCACCTGAAATATTGGCCTCCCTTTATTGTTTGCCCTGTCATCCTTATTAGCATCATCCTCAGCTGGGCTCCCTTTTGGAGTGGGGGGTTGGGGGGAGAGGCCACCAGCAGCTCCATTCCCATGTCCTCATCCCACCAGATTAGCAAATCTAACAGGGCAGCTCCTTTCCTACAAGGTCTAGCTAAAGTTCAAGGTTTAGCGTCATTGCTCTCCATTGTCAGGCGGGTGGGATAGTGACTGGCCAAGTTAAGGCCTCCTCCTCAGGGTAATTAGTGGAGCCGGGAGGTAGGTGTGGGGCAGTTCTCTCAAAAGCTGGGCGCTGGGACCTGAAGAAGGAGGGTTGGATGCCATACACCCAGAAAGAGTAGCTCTATATAGGCCTTGTAGGGGAGCCATTTACCCTTTTTGAAAGCGTTTAGTCCCTTCATTAAATTAGTTACCTACTATGCACCAGGCACTATGCCAGGAACTACCTGGGTGTTGTTTTCCAGTCCTCACTAGAACACTGTGAGGCAGGAAGTAGCATCATCCCCATTTGCAGACGCTGCACGGATGGATAATTTGGCCAAGGTTACCTATCAGTTGGTGGTGTTAGAGTTGATGTTTGTTATTATAAACAAAGTGTTTGACAAAGACTTGAACTTATGGATCCAGATACAAAGCCTACAGGTCAACTGTACCACCCCATGCTTCAAGTGAGGAAACTGAGGCCTAGAGAGAGGCAGGGACTTGCTCAAGGTCACCAGCTGATAAGTGGTCATGTTAGGGGAGAGGGTTGGGCCCAGGACCCTGGGGGGGTGCCTCAGCATGGGACCTATGAGCACCCCACAGCACACAGGGAGGAATGGCTGCAGGTGGCTTCATCCAGAGCCTCAGTGGGGAGCAGCACAGAGGAACTGGCTTTTGCAGTGAATGTATTCTCTCCAAACGGTCCAGGCCAGCACCCAACTCCCTGACCTGATAGTAAGGCATTTGCCTGGCAGGGTGGCCTGAAGGATTGTGGTTTCCCAGGTTCATGAAGGCCTACTCTGTGGCAGGCACAGTGCCAAGTACATTGTTATTCCACAGATCTGCCATTAACCTTTCCCACGGACCTATGAGACGGGGATGAAGTTTCTCACATTGCAGAAGGAAACTGAGGTCACATCCAGAACCAGACAGGGTCCAGTGGAGATCTGTCTCACCTGGTCCAGTCTTCTTCCGCCGGAAAAGTATGGGTTCAGTGGCCCAAGACCTGGCATCTGTATCTTTCCTTCTTAAGCCCCAATACCCCTGCCCTGCTTCGAGCCCTCCTGTGGCCATGGCTGAAGGAGCTCTGCTCCTGTACCCTCTTGCCTCTTTGTGGAGACATTGCTCCTATCATTTGTCCCTTTTTCCACCTTCACTTTCTCCCCCTCCACAAAATCATTCCCATGAGCACATAAAAGAGGTCTGGTTTCCATTTAAAAAAAAAATCCCCTTGTGGCACCTGGGTGGCTCATTTGGTCAAGCTTCCAACTTTTGGTCTCGGCTCAGGTCATGATCTCAGGGTCAGGTGATTGAGCCCCACGTTGGGCTCTGTGCTCAGCTTGGAGTATGCTTGAGATTCTCTCTCCCTCCATCCCTTTGGCTCGTGCTCTTTCTAAAATAAGTAAATCTTTTTTTTTTTTTTAAATGCCGTTGGCAATCTTCTCCACTAACTACTTTCTCATTTCCCTGCTCTTCAGAGCAAAATTTTTTCAAAAATATCTTTGCTATCCTCTCCACCTCCCTCTTCGGCTCATCCCAATCCTCTTTATCTTATCCCAGTAGTATGTATTTTTTAATTTTAAAAGTTTAATGTGAAATGTAAAAGAAAATACAAAAAGAAGTCCACTTTCTTTAATGTACAAAGAAGTATGAGTAGAAACAATAATAAATTATATATCACATTTGTTTATACCACATATATATACACACACATATATGTATATATACATATATATGTATATATGGCCATATATAATATGATTCTTCACATTAACTCTACTATTCAAACAGTAGGAAGTAGGTAGCAATTTAGTGAATGGGAAAGAAGACTTTTTTTTTTACCATGTTCATTCTACACTGTGTATGGCTGTGTGCTCGTTTCACCACAGAATTCAGCTGTATATAAAATTGAACCTGTTCAGAAGTTGAAGGAGATAAGAAATGATGGTCCAATACAAAAAAAAAAAAAAAGAAATGATGGTCCAGAGCCTGGTGTATTGTCATGCAATTCAAACAATGGTATAGCTACCAGCTTGTAATTTTTAGGGACTATAAACAAGGCTTCCTCTTGAAGTTGAACCAAAACAACTTTTGTTCCTTAATGTATGTACAGGAAAAAATGGATACTGAAGAGGTTCAAAATTTGGTCTCTACTAGTTAATGCAATTAGCAATGACCCAAGCTGGCTGGATTTGATCTTGATAACCAGTATGTGTCAGCATTTTAGTCCTTCATTTTCATCTTCTCCTGGGTTAGGTTCACCAGCAGGTACTTTGGAGAAAGTTGTTCCCAGCTGTAGCAGTGACACGTGGGGCAGCCGGTGCTCATGTACCTCCTCACAATGATTTTATCCAATTTCTGCCGCATGCATAGAAATCTGGCTGCTCCCAAGCTGTCCTCATGGTTTCCCTAGACTTCAGCCTGCAAGCTCTCCCTTCAGCCCCATGCTGTCAGATCCAGAGCTCAGGCTTGTTCTCTTACCTGGCCTCTCACTTTTGGCACAGGTGATCTCTCCCTGCCTCTCCAACCTGCTCATGCCTCCTGGCTTCACAAGCTTCTGGTTTTTCTCCTGACTCCCTGGCTGTTCCTCTTTGGCTTCTGGTTCCTTCCCTATTATGTAACACAATATGCATGTAGAAAAGTGTACAAAACATATGTGAAGTTTAATAAGCCATCATAAAGCAAGACGGTATCTTCATCTACCCTTTCTCCAGATGATGATCCAAGCCTGTCACCAGGCTTTGAATCCCATCTTTAGGATATTGGCTCCCAAATCCATATTCTCAGCCCTGATGCCTCCCTTTACCTACTCACATCTCCTCTTGCCATCCAACAGGCATTCCACACTGAACACATTCAGGCGGCCATCCCCACTGTCACTGAAGGGCACCACTCACTTGGTTGACTGGTCCAAAACCTCAAGAGTCATTCCTGATTCCTCTTTTCCTCACTTTACGTCCATTCTGCCAGCATGTCCTGAATCACCTTTGGAGACAATGAGTGACTGATGAATGGTCTTTTCTGTCTCTAATTCTTCTAGGCTTCCTTCATCTTCACACAAATATGGTTTCTCCTGAGACAAATTCAGCTCTGCTTCCATCTAGTCCCAGACATATTTGACCTGAGAGATCTAGGGAAAGGAAAGAATCCAACTTTCTCCCAGACCCAGAGCCAGGGTCTGTACATGGGCCAGGGAGAGTTGGAGGCTGTGGAGCCAATCCTAGCCACCCCCGTCTCCCTGTGCCTGGCCTTGGACTGCTATTCATTTATTTATTTATTTAAAGATTTTATTTATTTGACAGAGATCACAAGTAGGCAGAGAGAGACAGAGAGAGCTGAGCAGAGAGCCTGATGCAGGACCTGATCCCAGGATCCTGGGATCATGACCTGAGCCGAAGGCAGAGGCTTTAACCCACTGAGCCACCCAGGCACTGCTTTTTAGTAGATGTTTGGGGTAGGAACAGAACTGCCAGACTCATTCTCTCAGAGATCACATTAAACTCGTGGGGACTGCAATTCCAAAAGCGACTTGGCCAGATGCTGAGTCCACGTGCTGGCAGCTCTAAGAGTGGAACAGACAGGTGAACTTTGGAGGCAGTACTGCCAGTGGTCAGGGGATCTGGTTTTGGAGTCATACAGCCTGAGATGGAATCCCATTTCTGTCACCCCTGGCTGTGCGACCTTAAATAACTCACTCCACCTCTCAGAGCCTCCATGTTCTCCCGCTGTGAAAAGTACCCACTTTGCAGAGCTACATGAGATAGTGGTGAGGACTGATTGGGATAATGCACAGAATTGCATCTGGTAGGCAGGGTCTCAAAAATATGTCTGTATATACTTTCATCAGGTCTAGAGAGTTTGGAGGCAAATCACAGGTTAGAAGTTAGGAAGTCTTGATAAACTCCCTTGGGGGTCTCTTGGTATTGTGGGATTTCTGGTTCTCCACAGAGAATCTTTTGAGAGGTGGATTCTGAAGTGTGCTGGTTTGGGCTTGTCTCACTTAGGGACAATGTCTAATGGGGCCAAAGTTCCTTGCACAGAGATAAGTGAGGAGGCCCAACCTTTTCTGAGGGGCTGCTGTGTGCCAGGTATTAGGCTAAATGCTGTCACATATATTGTTAGACCAGTCTCAGAGACTAACCTTTCACCTCAGAAATGCTGTTTCTTCAGTTTATCCCTTCTGCCTGGAATGGTTATATCCCACTTACCAGGCACCCCTCTACTCCCTTGGCCTTCAGGTCTTCATTGTCACAGAGACCCATTCTGGCCTCACTTCTGACCAAGTCCCCCTTTCACACACTCTCAGCGAACTCCAGTTCTGTCACTCCCTGGTTGCATGATGTGGAGTAACTCTCCTTGCCTTTCAGAGTCTGAGTTCCCGCACTGAAACATGCTCATTCTACAGAGTCGTGCAGAACAGCAGCTCTTAGTAGCACTCATCACAGTTTGTCCTTTCACGGTTTTATGTCAGTGCTTCATTAAAGTCTGCCTCTCCCACTGGAAGGAGAGCTCCATGCACACAGAAGCCATGCCTGCTTGTTCCCCTCTCTTTACCCAGCACAGTTTGGCACATGGCAAGTGCTCTATACATTTTGTTCAAAAAACACTGAAGGAATAATGGTAATAATTAACATGTTTTGAGCACTTACTTTGTCCCATCTTCTGGGCTACACTATTCATAACAACATCTAATTTCATCTCTGTAACCACGTGAAGGAGGGGGGCCAGATTATCCCATTTGAAGCTGAGGAAGCCGAGGCTCTGAGAGATTAAGTAACTTACCTAAAGTCACATAGCCAGGAAGGGCAGAACCCAGGACCTGAACCATCTCCACAGGCCATGCTCTTAATGAGAATGCTGCACTGAAGGATGGACTCCTGTGTAGAGCTGCTGGGTCATGGAGGAGTGGCACTGGGTGGGAGACAGCAGCAGACACTGGCAAGGGCAGAGGCCCAGGGCAAGTCACGGACAATGCCTTGAGGCTTGGCCTAGCAGGATGGGTGGGACAGAGAGGCCTGGGAAAGTGCATCAGGAGGCTCCACCAGAAGTGGATCCTACGTGAGAAACACCCACTTATTGAAAATGTCTTTAAAAGAAAAAAACTAAAACATATTAGTCTTTTATATGTGCCTTTTTTTTCTGATTACAAAACCAATACATGTTCACTAGAGAAAAGTGAGAAAATCTAAAAACCATAAAGAAGTCAATTTACATCCAGAGATAAACATCCTCAGATTGTTATGTATATCCTCCCTGTATTTTTCCTATGCATCCTATACATACACCATTGGAATCAAATGATATATTTAGTTTTGTATCTTCTTTTGTTCACTTAATGTTGTATCATTGGTGTTTTCCCACATTATTAACTACTGATTTAAAATTTTTTTTTAAAATATTGGGTTTTTTTAATAAGACTTACGATATATATATTTATTATAGAAATATTGAATAATATATCAGTAGGCCAAACAGTTCTGTGAGTGAGCCAGGGTCAGAACAGGGATGGCCCGTTTATAAAATCTGCCCTATAAATTTCTGCAGGTGGGGTAGGGAGTAAAATACCAGACTTGCACTACGGGCTAGGGCATGCTTTTTGAAAAGGCATATTCATTACTATGACAATTTTATATTTGGAAAACTAAAAAGAGGAAGAAATAGTTTTTTTCCATGATATAAATTACAGAATGACAAATCTTAGCTAGAGGGGTCTAGTTAGAGAAGTTTGAAAAACACTTTTTCTTGCTTTACTTATTATGGTTAATGAGGATATTTTTATCACTAAAATAACTTCATAATACTTCAATGACTCTTTCTTTCTTTCTTTGATTTGTTACTCAGAGTGGCAGTCTTCCTGAAACCTCATTCATTCATCCATCCACTAAAGAATGGAGGTCTTGGGGCGCCTGGGTGGCTCAGTGGGTTAAAGCCTCTGCCTTCGGCTCAGGTCATGATCTCAGGATCCTGGGATCGAGCCCCGCATCGGGCTCTCTGCTTATCAGGGAGCCTGCTTCCCTTCCTCTCTCTGCCTGCCTCTCTGCCTACTTGTGATCTCTGTCAAACAAATAAATAAAATCTTAAAAAAAAAAAAAAAAGAATGGAGGTCTTTGCCCATCACACTGCTAAGCCCTGAGAAGGTGGTAGTGAACAGACAGGCAAGGACTCACATTCTTGTTGAGGAGACAATCGGCAAGTAATCTACCAAAGTATGAAGACCTGTATTACCTAAATGAAACACTATTTTGTTTTTTTACTTAACTATATAATATGTAGTATCAAGAACATGTTCCATACCACTAAAAATTATTCAAAAATATTTTCATGACGGTGACTTAAAACTCTTAGTTTTCTGTCCTATAAAAAGAGGCTGTCTCGCAGAAAGCTAACATATTCAATGTTTATGCAGCACCCAGGCACGGGGCTCTGTGCTGTGTTCTTTCAGTGTCAGTACAGTGCTAAAGAGCCGGGGTTCTTGTGGCTTTGCCAGTAGCTGTGTGACCTTGGTCGCATTCTTTAACCCCTCTGTGCCTCACCTTCTTTCTTTGCTAAATGGCTGGTAATAACAGAACACGCCTCGCAGGTTGTGTGAGGACTCAGATAACACACGAAGGAGCTTAACATAGCACCTGTCACATAAGGCCACAAATAAAAAGCAAAAAGGCTCACTTCATGGAGCTTATGTTTTAGCTGGGGAGGCCAACAACAAAGGGTCTTCAAATCTTCCAAAGTATAAGAAAACCTCTGGAGTGGGGGAGGAAAGGATGGAGGGGGGCGGGGAGAAGAAAGGAAGGAGGGAGGGAGGGACAAAGGAAAACAGAGAAAAGGCCTCACCTGCCCAACCCAAAGAGAAGTCAACAGGATTGTGCTTACTCAGAGTCTGTGCACCTGTGGTTCTTGAATCAGCACACACAAACTAGAAAAAAGTGAGGGGCTATGGGGCGAGGGGCAGTGGGGGCACCCAGGGCTCCCCGCCAGCAGCCCGCACCCTCACCAACCCCCTTCTGCCCCGGAGCAGAGAGCGCCTTCGCCGACACCCTGACGCCCGCCCGCCTCAGCCAAGCCCGCTTCAGCACCTGCCTGCCGCCCAGCAGCCACGACGCCGCCAACTTCGACAACAACGAGCTCGAGAACAACCAGGTGGTGGCCAAGCTGGGCCACCTGGCGCTGGGCCGCGCCCTGGGCCCGCTGCCCGCCGACGCCTCCGCCGCTGCCATCCCGTGCGGACCCCGCGAGCGCCCGCGGCCCGCATCGTCGCCGGCGCTGCTCGAGGCTGACCTGCGCTTCCACGCCACGCGCGGACCCGACGTGAGCCTGTCCGCCGACCGCAAAGTGGCCTGCGCGCCGCGGCCCGATGGCGGCCGCACGCTCGTCTTCTCCGAACGCCCACTGCGACCCGGTGAGAGCCTCTTCGTGGAGGTGGGCCGTCCCGGGCTGGCGGCGCCCGGAGCGCTGGCCTTCGGCATCACGTCTTGCGACCCGGGCGGGCTCCGGCCCGCGGAGCTGCCGGCGGATCCCGACGCACTGCTCGACCGCAAGGAGTACTGGGTGGTGGCGCGTGCCGGGCCCGTGCCAAGCGGCGGCGACGCGCTCAGCTTCACACTGCGGCCGGGCGGCGACGTGCTCCTGGGCGTCAATGGGCGCCCGCGCGGCCGCCTGCTGTGCGTCGACACCACGCAGGCGCTTTGGGCCTTCTTCGCTGTGCGAGGCGGCGCCTCCGGCCAGCTGCGCCTCCTCGGTGAGTTCCCCGACCGACTGCGCGTGCGTGGGGCCGCCCGCTGGGTAGCTCCAGCCACCACGGAAGCCCACGCCCACTTTCCAGGTTTGAGCGCATGTTAGCACCCTCCTGCCTCCACCTAGAGTTTTTGATTCAGTTGGGGTGGCCCCGAAATGCGGTTCAAACAAGTGTCCCAGGGATGTCCATGTTGCTGCTCCCAAGCCCACCCTTTGCCCACACCGACCTAAGTTCCCACTGGGGTCAGGGCCTGGACGGCTTCATGCAGTCAGTGCAATTTTTATTTCTGTTGTTATGACTTATTATATCACATATTTATTTTTTACATACATGAGGTATATTAAGTTGTAGAAGAAAAAGCGAATACAACTACACTTAAGAGAGGACATCAAAATAACAGTGTCCACAGAAAATGGGATGGAGCCTTGAACCATCTTGTTTTGACACAATTTTGCCTTCAGTCAATGCCACCAATAGACATGGAGCACCCCTCAGCTGTGGGCCAGGCGCTAGGCTCCAGGGTGGGGCATGGCAGAGGACAGGACACAGGCTAAGCACAGGGGGACCCTACAGACGCCCCTGAATGAAAGCTGTGGGCCACTGCAGAGGGGCTTCTCTCCCATTTGGTGGAAAGGCGGTGGTGGTCAGGGAAGGCTCCCACCAGAGAGCACCGTTCCATCTTCATGACTCAAGAAGTCAGTCCAAATGGTAACAGAAATGACGAACACTTCATGTTTTCTCATTCAATTTTATACTCCTGATGCTTCTATGAGACCAGTATCACTATCCCATCCACAGGTAAGAAAACTGAAGCACAGAGAGCTTAACTCACTGTCCCAGTCACATAGCTGGTCAGCCATGAAGATGTTGGGCAAAGCACAGACCGTCTCTGAGCCTTGGATTCCTTCTCTGTACAGAGGGAGTAATCACCTGCATCGTGGCACTGTCATGAGGGTGAAATGATGAGATTCATATAATGCTTCCAGCAGGTGCCTGACATCTACAGCATGTTTAATATGCAGTAACATCAATGACTGCTGTTTGTAGACAGAAGATGAACAAGGAAGCAGGGGTCATTGTTTGTTGTTGTTGTATAAGAGATGACCAGATATAGTCATCATTTACCCTGAGATTGAGTTGCCTAAGTTTCCACTGGGGCTTTGGCAAGAACTAAGCCTAGAATCAATCTTCCTTACCCTCCTCCCCAGCACCTCCAGAGGAACCAGGATGAGTCCTTGAGCAGTCAGGAAGAGAAGGTAGAATGGAAGCCACTTGTTTTGGAGGCCAGGGACCTGCCGTCCTGATTTCTACCTGACAGCAGCCCCAGCACTCCATTATTTGTCCATCCACCCTCAAGTAGGGTAAGGGAAGGAACATCTCTCTCACTTAAGAAATAAGTCATTATTATCCAAAATGACAGTGAACACAAGGAAGAAAACTCATTCCTGTTGAATACTACTAGTCAGGAATCTTGTAGTTGAACATGAAAAAACCCCACTCAAGGTGCCCTAAACTGAGAGGGAAAGGTATGGGTACACACACCTCAAAAGTCTGGGACTATATTGGATAGATTCAGGAGCAGCTTGATTGAGGTTTTGAAAGCATGTCAACAGGATCCCATCCCAAAGCTCACTTTCCCCTATGTAGAGCCTCTCTCAAGCAGGCTCTATGGTGCCAGACCTACCTCCGAATGGATGGGCCCCTTCTTTCCCAACAGTTGTAGTTGTTCTCATGAAGACCTCTTTGACCTCCACTGGGTTATGTAGCTTTATCTAAACCATCAGTGAGACCAAGGGGTGAAAGTTCTTCTTGGCCTGGACTGGATCATGTGAGGTGAAGTCAGTGCCCCAAAACAAAATCCTGGTACTATTTCTGAAATAAACAGGAATGGAGGCTGAGCAGGCAAAGAATAGGTGCCCACCCCACATAGACGGTTCCATCAGTCCTTAGCAGAAACCTGGGAAGTAACTTTTATTCCCCCCCCCCCATTAGACAGATTGGGAAGCTAAGGTGCAAAAGAGTGAAGAACCAGGGACTAGCAGAACAGGACCCACTTCCCACCACCCCTGATGAAGTCTCTTTGGTCTCAGGCACCCTGCAGTCCAGCCCTGCGACCACATCCCCATCAGGGTCACTCAGCGGCTCCCAGGATGATAGCGACTCTGATATGGCCTTCAGTGTCAACCAGTCCTCCTCAGCATCTGAGTCATCCTTGGGTAAGGAGGTATAAACCCTAGAGGGGGTAGGGGCTGCCCTGGCTCCTTCAGCTGTACCAGAACCTTCCTGAGACTGAGCGAGGATGGCCACATTTCCCCCCTGCATCCTCTCCTTCCCTGGCTGTACATTCATCTGGAGGGAGGAGAAATCTACTTATCGTATCCCAAAGGGAGATAATGGTGCTTGATGCTTGGGGGAAGGAGGGTGGGGAAGGGGCAAAGCCCAGAAGAAAAACCCCAAGTGTCTCTCAAAATTATTTCCCCACAAGTCTGGCCACAGAAGCTCTGGCTTCTGGGGGTTGCCCCAGTGGAGCCCCCCTGAAAACCACATTATTATGGTCTGTCTTGTTCTCCCTTTTTGCAGTGACTGCACCCAGCTCCCCACTGAGCCCCCCAGTGTCCCCTGTGTTCTCCCCACCAGAGCCGGCAGGCAGCAAGAACGGCGAGTGCACGGTGTGTTTTGACGGCGAAGTGGACACAGTCATCTACACGTGTGGACATATGTGTCTATGCTACAGCTGTGGCCTGCGGCTCAAGAGGCAGGCCCGTGCCTGCTGCCCCATCTGCCGGCGGCCCATCAAGGATGTCATTAAGATCTATAGGCCATAGCCTGGCCTGCCAACGGGCCTTGGCCAGAGCAAGGTCACCTTTCTGAAGGCCCCCTGGGCCAGGGAACCACTGTGGCCACCGGGGGTCCAAGGGCAGTGGCCATCCAGTCTGCCACTCTCCAATGGTGGGCAAGGCATGACAGTCATGGAGATGAGGCCCTGGGGGTCTGAGCCCAGGCAAGGGCTGCTTCTGGCTAAAAAGTGCTTTGCCCCCAAAAGGCCATCCCAACAGTGAGCTCAGGAACTGCCTGGAAGACCACCCTGTCCCTCGGTGACCTCACAGCTGGGAAACAGCATTCTCTGTGCAATGCTCTTTGCTGGAGTTGGGTTGAGTGTGTGTGAGAGAGGGTGAGGGGAGGGAGTGGCCAGAGAAGAGGGAATGTGTATGAGAGAATGAGTGAGCGAGAATACATAGATATTTATCCAGGGATCCTGGCTCTAGGAGGTTATTTAACACTAAGGAATGTGCAATCCAGAGCCCAGACGGTAACGTGACTCGAAATTATTCACTTTCTGGGGCTGGAACGTCAGCTGGTTTTGAATGTATGAAGCCTGCACCTAAAGAGAACTCCCTTGGATGGTATAGAAAAGGGACACTCAGATTTTCTAAGGGGAGGAAAAAATAGCTCATTGTTTACAGCTCCCAAGCAGCAACGCCTTGGGGGGAAGGTGGGTGGAGAACAGAAAAGAACAATTTGCTTTTTTGGTTTCTTCTTCAGTCCTGGAAAGGAGATTTGATGGGTGCTGCGGCCCACTGAGAGCTCTGGGTGCTGTCATCCCTGGAAGCCTTTCACCCCTTCACCCCAGATAGCCTAATAAGCATAGTGCAACTTGACCCAGTCCCTCTAGATGCTTTTTGTCTGTCCCACCCCTTGCTGTCCCCAAGAAGAAGACAAGCAGCAGGTTCTCTTTTTCTGGGGGAGGGAAAGAATCCAGGAGTTGGCTGACTCACCTGCAGTTGGAAAGGCCACCCCATCCTGCAGACGGCTCCCCACATTTCGTTTTGTCATCCCGGGCCTGGCATTCACCAGCAGCGGTGGGCACCACCAGGGCAGCCTGCTGGGGAAGTGGGAGGAGGAAAAGACTTTGCAACTGGTTCTGATTCTCAGCTTCCCTTTCGCTGCTGATTACTAAGATGTTAAATGATCATTAAAATGTTAATAGCTGAGATATTAAAATGCTGACTATAGGACTCTCCCCCTTCAGGGAGAGTCCAGGGCCATTTGCAGGCATTTCCTGGGACGGGGCTCTGTCCCTGACTTCTTCACCCCTGCTGAGGCCCATGTCTACAGACTCTCCCAGACCACCCCGGGGCTGATAGGCTGGCCCAGGCCCGCTCCTTCCTTTTGCCTCCAGTTCTGTCTGGGCCTAACCTCTGCCCTCTCTTGTGCTGTACCTTTAAGGAAGCCCCTGAGCCTCTCTGACTCTCAGTTCCCAATCTGTCTAAGATGAGGCCCAGTACCTGCCCACTCCAGAACCCACGAGAGGACCAGCATAACGTCTAAAAAGCCCGACACCCTGCAAAGAATGGATAACATTTTTACTACAATTCCTAAACTGCTTCCCTGCCACACAGATGATAGCAGGGCAAGGAGAACATTCAGAGTTTCTGCATTCATAAAGCACATGTTTGCTTGGTGTCTGGGGGCCCAGAGCCCAGCCCAGTTGGGCCCTCATCAAATCAAAGCCCATAAGACCAGTTGGTCTTTGCGATGCTCTTGGACCACCTGCTTCTTCTCTGCCTGAAGTGGTCATAGTGTTCTGACCTGATCTCAACTTCAGAACTCCCACCCTTGCCCCTGCAAGGACCCCTGATTGGCTATTTTTCCCTAGTGAATCCGGGAAACATGCCCACCTTCAAGTTTTGTGACGGAAGTTTTTGGGGAGGGACTGGAGGCCCAGGACAAGAGCTGGAGAAGCTCGGTAGCACTCAGAGCCCAGCTGCGTTTGGCCAGCAGGAGCCTTCCACATCCCCCATGCAGGGTGTCAGCACACTGCGTGGGAGAGGACGTGTGACCTCCTCCCCACCAGAGCTGGTTCTCCAGACAGCAGTGCCACTGACAGGATTGAGCCAGTCCCAAGCTCTGGTGGTCTCAGAAGCCTACGGGAGGCAGCTGGTCTCCCCTACTCCTTGCCCTTCCTAACTGCCCCCACCCTTGGGTTCTAGCCAGGGTCATGTACAGCCATCACTGGGAAACCAGTGACTGAGGGCCTGGACCTGAGGTGGCCCGGGCCATGCTCCTGGTGACCGGTTACCCAGATCAAAAGGAGCTGGTGGCCTGTTTAACTTGTTCCGCAGCCGCTATAAATAGCCTCCCTGTTTCCAAAAGGAATTAAGGGGGTGTTTATCTTCTAAAAACCAGACATTTCCTGATGCTCTGAACTGATTTATTCAGTGCTATAGAGGAGCGGCTCACATGGCGGGAGAAAGAGGAAAGGGAACCCCTCTTTCTCACTTCACGCCATTATGTGCCTCTGCGCTGGGCTGGAGAGGCATCCCCGTACATGGATCCTTCGAGGCAGGCCTTCTTACGCCACTGAGTCAGATCTAAAACACCACTGATGATAAAATACACCATCTTATGTTCCGCTAAGGGGAAAATAAGCAGATTTAACTGTAAGATGCCTCAGCTATATGATTCATTCTAATCAGAGACTTGAAATGTGAGGGGGGAAAAACCTGCTATTTAGAATTGATAAAATACGGCATTATTCCCATTTGATGGGTCAGAGAACTGAGGTCCTGTGAGTGAAATGATAGGATCACATGCAATAGGTGGCAGGGCTGGGATTCAAACCCAGCAGTGTCTGGTGCTCAGTCCCACTCGCTCACTGCCTGGCCCCAAGCCCCAGAAAGCTTGAGACTGCCTTGCATTTTCTTTCTAGAACCTTCTCTGGGCAGCCCCTAGAGGGACCCTGGGCACCTGCCCCTGTACGGAGGGTTCCTGCCCCAGGCTGTGGTCCCTCTGCCACCCATATCCTAGAAGGACAAGTGTCCTTCCTTTCAGGCTCACCTTCCCGCTGCCCGCCTTCTGGCAGAGTTGAGCTATGTGAGATCCTGAGTCCAACCCGAAGGCCTCTTTTTGTGATACAGAGAAGCACACATGGGGCCACTTTGTGGAGAAGCCAAGGCGTTGTCCCACCACCTTCCTGGGCCTCAGGCAGGGACTCCAGGGCTGAAAGGGGGGGACCAGAGATACGCCTTTGTTGTGGTCTTGTGCCTGTTCATTTTGAACCTCTAGAGAAATTGGGCTGTTTCCAAGTCAAAACAAGCTTCTTTTCCTAGTCCATTCCCAGAACTGGGAATCTTCTGGGGTTTACCCAGGGCAGCTGCTTGTCTAAGTGCTGCAACACTTTGCTCAACACCCACTCATCAGTATGTCCTGTGTTCTGGACACGGCACTGGAAACTGGGACTAAAGACAGAGCCCACAGGGAGCTGACAGTCCGGAGCTGGGCAGATTTATAACCTTTCATTTGCCCCCTCAGGCACTGGGTCCTGTGCTAGCACATAGTAGGTACTCTTTAAAGGTTTACAGAAGAAATCAGAAATCAAGTTACAAGGGCTCAGGGGTTTGGTAAAACACCACATACACATGCACACAACAAACATCTGCTGCGTGCTGCTAGGTGTGGGGTGCTGGGGATGCGGAGCTGAGAGGACAGTGCCCCAGCTCTGCCTTCAGAAGTAGAGACATTAGAGGACAATGAGATGCTAGGGACAGAATCCTTTGGTGTTTCTTGGTCATTCTGTTGCCTTTGGGAATCTATCCTGGTGAGTGCCCCAGAGCCTTCCCGCAAGCTTCATGCTTCAAGAAGCCTCTTCCACATTAGAAATGCCAGGCACTTTGTAGTCAGTGAGCTGCTGCCAAAATGGCCTTGGGCAGAACCCTCAAAGGCTCTACCTTTTGATGATTACCCTCAAGTCCCCCCAGGGAGATCCCTGGGGTGATGGCTACCTGCTACTTTCAGGCTTGGGAGTGGCTGCTGGAATCAATCCCCTGGTCCCCAAAGAACCCCATTAGTTCCAATCGAGAACAGGCTTGTGCGAAGTCTTAGAGAATGAGAGGTGGTAACCTACCCCTGCCCAATCCCATCTCTGCTCCAGTTCCGGCAGAGGGATGTCTGCTCAGGAACACATGGCCTCCTGGCATTTCTTGGTATTTAATTGTCTTTCCTAAGCCCCTAATGAAACGACTTGTATAACAATCTGTCTGTGCCTTATGAAAGTGTCTGTGCACTTTTTATCCTTTTTAAAAGCAACTTTAAAAAGTGGGCAGGGGACTAGCATACCTAGTAGTATTGTAGAAATATATGCTAATCACAGAAGCCCTTCTGCATTATGTTTTTGATGTAGGAGTGATGAAGTGTATGTCTCTCACCCCATCCCCCCACTACCTGTGTACAGACCTTTTTAAAAATGTCTTATTCTTATTTTTCTGATTCAATACTGTGACTTCTCCAATACAATCTAATCTTTGGGGATCTGTAATAAAGATTTTAAAACTTGGGTGGACTGGGTTGGGAAGGGTTTGCACTGGTCTTGTGTGTTGTGCTTTTGTGTGTTGTGTGTTTTGGTTTTTGTCTATTTTTATCTGTTTTATATTAACATAATTTTTTCTGTTTAAAAAAACAAATACAACTTTGGCTTGTTAAAAAAGAAAGCTTCTTCAGAACTCAATTTTAAAAATCGCAGTTGCACATACTGTTGGAGAGTGAAGGTGAAGGGTACAAAGCATTGTTGACCTTGAGGAAACATTTTGCAAATTATGTCCATAGAGTCCTGCTAATGTTTGATCCTTTTGCCAAGTAACTTTTGTGAAAATATCACAAGGAAATCATTCTAATCAAGAATAAGCTCTATATGCAAAGATGTTCACTGCAGCATTATTTATAATGGTAAAAAAAATTGTATAAGCCACCCTAAACCAGCCAACCAACAAACCAAGGTGAACTTGCCAGAGCTCTCGGTTTCAAGTGACAGAAACCAAACTCAAACTGGCTTAAGGGGATTTAAAAACTCAGTTACCTGCAAAGTCCAGTATCATGAACCCAAGAAGCCACTTCAGGAGCAGCTGGATCCAGAATCTGAAATGCTGCAACAGGACTTGGTCTCCCCTGCTTCTCACTCTGTCCTCCTTTGCTGTGGACCAATCCCAGGAGGGTTCTCAAGACAATTGGGCACAGCATGGAATAGGAGCAGCCTACAGCCTCCCTGTGTGGGCCCACCTGGATCACGTGCCCCGCTCTGAGCCAATCACAGAGGCCAGGGAGATACAGGCCTCTTACTGACCAGACCTACCATAGGTGCTCAACTCCACCCAATAGCTGCTCTCCTAGAACTGAGAGAAGGGAATTGCAGTCTCCAGTGAGGAACTAGTGCTGAGCAAGTAGGAACAACAGGCATCCCTCTCTCTAAGAAAGGTTGAATGAGCCATGATACAGATGTGTACCTAGTTAGTAGTATGACCCGTGAAGCCAGATGGCCTGGTCCTTACCACGATACTGGGTGAGACACTTACCACTTTGTGCCTCAGTTTGCTCATCTGCAAAGCAAGAATCCTAAGGTTTCCTGATTTTAGGTTGGGTGTGAGCATTATTGAGATCGTGCTGGTGATGTGCTAGGCACCGTGTCTGGCGCTCAGCAGAGTTCATAACACGGGAACATGTTTATGTCAAAACACGGTGGGAAAATCAAGATATAAAACTACACATACACTCTGATCTCATGGTCGTAAAAACAAGCAAGCAAGCAAATGAACAAACAACAGCCCCCAAACCAGACTGTGTTAGAATGACCAACAGGAAAGAAGGAAAAATTTCCAGGGGGCTGTGTTGGGATAATGGTATTATTGGACATTCCCCCGGTGTTCTCTAAATCTTCTGTAATGACAAATTATTACTTCTAATTTAAACATGCTACTTGGAAAAAGTATCTCCCGTCCCTGCAAAAACTGATGAAAACAGCTAGCCCTTGCTGGAATTCATCAGGAATTCCCAGGCTGATTGTCTAAGTTTGAGATCCAAATTTAGTCACAGTGGAGATAAAGGCCTGCAAGCTTCCAGTGGAGACCAGGCCAGGCTGACCAGTTTGGTTGGGCTTTCTCCCAGCCAGGCTTTAGGGCCCAGATTTCTGGGGGTGGAGCCTTGCATTGTATCCGGAGTAGCTGGGGAAGGGAGAAGGTAGAGCTGCTCATGCCTGCTTTTCCTGGCTTCGCTGAAATAGCCTGGTTTGGTGACACTGAGTTTGGGGAGCAACGGGGCAAGAAAAATGAAGTTGCATTTATGAAGCCAAAGAAATCATGATTTTCCTACTTCTCTCAATGAATCTTCACAACAATGTTGGTCTCCTCATTTTACAGGTGAGGGAAGCAGGGTCCCTTCAAGGCAGAAGAAGGAAGCCACCCTAGATGTGGCTCTTCCAGAGCTAAGGCAAAATGTGTCTCTGAAAGATAGCATTCATTTCTAGCAGGCCAGGGGACATTTTCACAGATATCATCTGAAAATCAAGACTTTTTTTTAAATAAAGAGAGGTAAAGACCATACTGATCTAGACTCTTTGGATTTTAAGACACTGAAAGCCAACTCAAGAAAAACAACTTAAGAAACAACTCACACAACTAAACTGGTCAAATCCTGCTTCAGTAATGGCTGGATCCAGGTGCTCACATGTCATCAGGTATCTGCCTCTGTCTCAGTTCTGCTTTCCTCTCAGGCAGGCTCTCCCTCTGTGGTAACCAAGATGGTCTCCAGTGGCTCCTCACTCATATAATACCAGCTTAGTGACCCTTTAGAAACCTTTCAGGAAAAGTCTCAGGGCATCTGTCTTTTGACCGATTGGATCAAAAGTCCAATCCCTAAATCAGTTTCTGTCACCTACCCACACTTGACACTAAACCAAAGATGACATGGCTCTTGCCCTCAAGGACCAACCAATCTAGAGAGGAAGGCGGACTCATAAAGAGACATGTTCAAACCGGTGTGGACCTGAGGCTGCTAGGACAGATCAAATTCAAGGCATAAAGGCTATAGATCATTTAGTGACATAATTTAAACATCCTTCTTTCTCCTGGCTGTTCGGGCTTTCACTAATGCCTGGGTCACGCTTCCTAGTACACCATATTTCTCTTTTAAGGCTTCAATGTTAAAAGCCTGTGCCCCAAACCTCTCCATCCCACTGCCGGAAGCACAGCTAGCCTCAGAGTTCTATATGGAGACTTCTTTTTCCCTTATTTCCTGGGTTCCTGCAGGATGAACAATCCTCTGCAAAGATAAGAACAAATCATCTACTGGACACTTACTATGTGCTAAGGACCTTCATGACATGTCTGACTCCTCACTCTAGCTCTTTGAAGTAGGTCCCATCATTACTTCTGTTTTATACAAAGGAAAACCAAGACTCAGATTAAGTAACTTTATGCCATTCCATATGGCCTCTCAAAGACAAAAGTAGTTCCCAGGATCTAGACCCAGTGGTTTTCAAGGGCAAATGGTTCCAGAACATATGTCCTTGTGATTTCACTGACCCCACCAACAATCTGTCAGACAGATATTATAGTCCCATTTTACAGACAAGGTAAGAGAGGCTCAGAGAGGGCAATGACCTGCCTTAAATCACACAGCCGTGAGCTGTGGAGTGGGAATTTGAACAGGTCTGACTCTTCCCACAGCATCGCAGCTTGTCTGTGGGTAAATTCTCAGAAGGGGGATGGGGGAGAGGAGCAAGAAGAGGGGGAGGAGAAAAGAGAAGAAAAGTGGGGATAGGAGGGGAGGGACCCAGGTTATGCACCTAGAAAGGCAAAGGGAGAAAGCTGCCTAGCTGGGTCCCCGACTTATACAATGGCCATCAGTGAAGTTCCAGGGCCAGAGAATCTTCCCTTCTCCCTTCAGGCTCAATTCTGCTGGCTCTCGGAAGCTGGTTCTGGCTCCCACACAGAGATGCGGAAAACACCAATATTCCAGGCATCCACAGTGGGAACAGAGCCCTGACCTTGGCTGTTAAATGCACTCTGGGGAAGCTTCCAGAAGCCCAGGGGCGGCTGCATCAACACAAAGTGCCTGGGGCAGCCAGTCAGCTTTCCTCAGCGCCCCCAACTCCTGGCTTGGCCTGCCCAGGTGTAACCCTTCTCCCTGACTGGAGCGCCTCAGCCTGCCCTCTCCTGCCTCTCCCCAGCTGCCCGGGAAAGGCTTGAGCCATCGTCCTAGGAGCCCAAAGGGCCTGCTTAGGAGTCCGCAGAACTGACCTGAGTTCACGTCCACGCTCTGCCGCCAACAGTCAGGAGCACCAGGAGTGCTGTTCATCCCGAAGCTTGCATGGATGTGGCCTCTGGAGTTGTACAGTGGGAAGCCCCCTTCTCTATGCCTCACTTCCCTGCCTCTAGGTGGGGCCTCTAAGACCATCCCCTCAAGCCCATAGCGGGGAGGAAGGGAGGCAGAATGTGGCAGAAAGAAAATGTCTCCTGAGGACCTTTGCCCAAGGGAGGCTGCCTCCTGGCTTCGCAGCTTGGAGCAGCTGTTTGCAGCCTGTTGGTGCCTGGAGGGGTGTGGGGCGGTGGAGGTGAGGGGGTGATGAGAGCACAGCAGAGAAGACAGATGGGCCTGGGGGCCAGGCCTGCCTCTGCTGTGGGATCTTGGACAAGTTACTGACCCTCTTTAAGCCTCAGTGTCTGGATCTTTAAGGTCTCAGCCCCCTTGTGGATTGTGTCAAGATGAATCAACTAGGTCAGGAAGTGGTTGGCATTTGGGAGGTGCTCAGTAATGGTGGTTCTTCTTTGTGCCAGGGTGACAGGCTGTGCTATCTCCCTTCCCTCCCTCATCCCACTACCTGCCCCCACATCCCAGCCGGGCCTCAGTCTTCCACAGTCCCCTGTGCCTTCCTTCAGGCCCTGTACTGTCTCAGGGGTTGGCCCCGTGACACTATTAGCAGCATCTACAGGTGACCAGCACAGGGTCTACCAAACATTAGAACCTCGGTATTTAATCCCCCTCCCCCCAGGGTGGAATTTCTGGCGTTAGCACACCTCCTTCCCACTAGGAATGAAAGGAAGGGGCAATCAGACGGCGGGGGCTTGCCAGGCCTCTGAGTTTGCCCTGGTCCCTTCGCCCCTTGCTTGTTTTGGCTCCCCATCAAGAATGCGGGACCAGGCCTGGGAGGCTGACTGACCTCAGACTCCAGAGGGAAAGTCACACTTTTGCTCAACTCCCAGGAGCAGCCCTACATTCCAGGAGGGGCGTGGGAAGGGCCAGGCCTTCCCCCAGCTCCAGGGACCGGACTGGGGAGCTGCCTGCAGCCTGGCCTTGCTCACAGCCTCAGCACCGATCATGCCCACCTCCACATCCCCCAGGGAGATCTGCACTCCCCCCATTCCCAGTGGGTAGAAGATAGAAGATACCATTGCCAGCACAGGACAGAAGTGAAAGAAATTTCCCAGTGAGATGTCTCTGGCCTTCCCCATCTAGTCTCCCTTGCTAGCTAGTGCTCTTCTCCCTTTCTGGTACCACCCACCAGCTTCAAAAAACCCCAGAACCCTCTCCATTATTCTGAACACGTCTAGTCTCCCTTCAGCCTCTGCCCCCTCTGAGAGGTAGTTGCAGGTAGTCCTAGGGCTGTCTAGATTTGACCGGGGCCATCCCTCCTGGCCCAGTCTTCCTGTCTATCCACCCTGGTTTGGGGGTGGAGGGTGGTGTTGGGGCAGGGAGGGGGGGTTTCAGCTGGCCTTGTTCTAAACAGAGGCCTGGGCGAGGCTTCCCTGAGCAAGTCACACAAGAGCTGAGCCTTGGAGGATGGACAGCAAACGGCCAGCAAACTGGCCGGTGCAGAAGGGAGCTGCCCCAGCACAGAGGATGCAGGGCCGCTTGCTGGGAGAGCAGACCAGGGGCCAGACAGAGGGCCCCAGGAGACATTTGCCTTCTGCTACAGCCAACCTGTCTGCCTCCAAGAGGATCTCAGGATTCTTCTGCCTAGTTGGCTTCTAGGTGGGTTTCCTCCCACAGGCCAGGCTTCCCAAGCTCCAGATGGGACACAGGGCCCTGGAGTAGCCTGGGCAGAGGTCAGGAAGCAAGGTGGCCACGGGTGGGCCCCACCCCTTGGAACAAGGAGCTCTTTCGTAGTCTCACCTTCAGGGCGGTGAACCTGGAAGTCCTGAGGTCCTGAGACGAGGCTTTTCCAGGCTCCTCCTTGGGAGGGGCCGGCCATTTCTTTGCCAAAGATGGAGCATGGTCGCCCTCTCCTGGTCTTAGGAAAGTGAGCAAAGACGAGCAGAAAGAAATTGCTGGAGGGGCAGTCAAGGTCCAGGCACTGGATGAATCTACAGCTCCCACCCCATCCCTGGCACATCCTTGAGATGTCACTAGATGGCCTGGGAATGCCGGCTCCTGCGGATGGCCTTGTAGGTCCAGGGAAGCTTGAGGAGGACACATTAGGGTGACACTGAGTCTGGGCTGAGGTGGGTCCAGGCTGAGGTTACATCAGAGTCTGGGGTTGGGCTGAAGCTTTGATGGGGAAGGACTGGGGCTGGGACCAGGACAGGTTCCTTCCCCGGACCCTGCAAAACTAGGAGAATGCTACCTGGCCCCTACCTTTGGTCCCCACCTCAGGCCACTGGCTCAGTCTAACCCACACACATAGCCCTGTGTCAGGCACATTAAAATTAAACAAGTAGGAGGAAATGCAAGAAAAAGGAAACTCCAAGACATGATGCTGAGTGAAATAAGCCAATCACAAAGAGACAAATACTGGACGATTCCATTTGCTTGCAGTCTCTAGAGTAGCCAAATTCATAGAGACAGAAGGCAGAAGAGAGGCTACCAGGGACTGGGGGAGGGGCGTGTGGAGTTACTGTTGAATGGGCACAGTTTCTGTCTGGGAAGGTGAAAAATATCCTGGAGATGGACGGTGATGAAGGCTGCACAACAAAGATGTACTTAGTGCCACTGAACTATATGCTTACAAACGGTTAAGGTTGGGGGGCGCTTGGAGAGAGCACTCAGTTAAGCGGCTGACTCTTGATTTCAGCTCAGGTCACTGTCTCAGGGTCGTGGGATCGAGCCCTTCATCTGGCTCTGTGCTTAGCATGAAGTCTGCTTGAGATTCTCTCTCTCCCTCTGCCTCTGTCCACCCCCCTGCTCACTCTTGTTCTCTCTCTCTCAAATATTGTTTTTTAGTGGTTAAGATGGTAAATTTTATGTTATGTGTTATTTTACCACAGTTGTTTTTTTTAAGGTTCTATTCAGTTATTTGACAGAGAGAGCACAAACAGGAGGAGCAGCAGAGGGAGAAGCAGACTCCCCGCTGAGCAGGGAGCCCGATGCAGGGTTCGATTCCAGGACCCTGAGATCATGACCCGAGCTGAAGGCAGATGCTTAACTGACTGAGCCACCCAGGCATGCCTACCACTTTTTTTTTTTTTTTAATTGGAAAGAAAAACAAAATTCTCAAATATAGATGAGGAATGGCAGTGCTGCTAAAACTGTCCCTCTGGCCATCAGGGCAGAGGGGGAGCTTCCCTACACCCCTGACCCGGTTTGCTAGGGCCGCCATAACAGAATACCACAGACTGGGTGGTTTAAGCCACAGAAACATATTTTCTCACAGTTCTGGAGGCTGGAAGTCCAAGGATAGGTGCTGTCAGGGTGGTGTGTTGGTGACTCTCTTCCCATCATCACATCCTGGCATGGCCTTTCCTCTGCATGCATGTAGAGCAAGAGATCCCTGGTGTCTCTTCCTCTCTTTATGAGGACACCAGTCCTCCTGGATGAGCCCAACCTTACAACCTCATTTAACCCCCCCCCCTTACCTCCCCAAAGGCCCTATCTCCAAAGGCAGCGGCTCTGAAGGATCAGGCTTTCAGCATATGACTGCTGGAAGGAGTCCCTGTTTAGTGCAAGAAGGGTCTGGACAGTGGGAAAAGAGATCTGACGTGGCAAGGCCGCCTCCGTCTGGAGAGAGTTGGCCAAGGGGCACCCAGCCCAGGGAGCAGGTTAATTGAATAGCACACCCCCAGCCTCACCAAACATGCCACCAGGGGGCGGGACAGAAAGGCAGCAGACACTACAGTAGAGTGGACTGGCTAAACCCAGGAGAACGTGAAAGCCCTGGTCTACCCAATGAGGGTCAAGAGAGACTTCTGGGAGGAGCATCTTGAAGGGTGAGCAGATGGTCTCCAGGTGGAGAAAAGGAGGAAGGGTTTTCTACCTAGGTGAACAGTGGATTCCTGGGTGATTTATCAGGCCAACAAGAAGAACAAAAGTATAAGAAGGAGCTGGTTTGGAGAAGATGGATACTGCACCTTGCCGATAACTTTTGAATATTTCTTTGTAAATAGTCCTTCTTATTTTCCCTCCCTCCTTCACATAAAATAGAAAACACTTAAGCCCTGATTCACCTCTTAAGCCTCTCCCCAGAGCAGTGGTTTTCCTGATAAATTGCAAAATTGCCTAGCTAATGCTAAGCGGTTAAATCAGATTAAATCAGGACAGTGAGTGTCCCAGGGCTATTTATCATTCCCCACTTGTTTGCAAGGAAAACAGCCATTGTGCCCTGGGTAGGGGCTGAGAAGTGAGCTCTGTCAGCAGCATGACCCCAGCAAAGTGATTGGCACTTGCTTGCTCCCCTTGGTTTCTGTAGTAACACAAGACGTATGTGATAGCCCCAAACCACCTAGAAGACCTCTCACTACAGGATCTGGGAAAAATGAAATTGTGAGACCCCCCCAGATGGCCTTCAAGAACCCATCCATCACTGATGGAGAGAACAGCGATGATAGAGAGACTCAGGCCACCCTCTCCTTCATGGAGAAAAGAAAGAGAATATGTGGGGCCCGCCCCAACTCTTCCCTCTTGCTCCCCTATAATTCCCCACCCCCCATCATCCTGACCCTGTACTTTGTCATGCCCTAGCCAGAGTAAGCCAACTTTATGAAAGTGGAAAGCTCTTAGTTTTTAAATATTAACTGAGTCTCCTTGACCCCTGGCACTTCCCTCTCTTATCTGGGATCTCTCTTCTGTTCCCCTCTTCCCTCCCTTATCTGGGTTCTCTCTTCCCCACAGGGCAGAAAGCACAAAGGGTGCAAGGGCTCAGCACCTAATCTGATGCTCTAGGACCAGTCGGGATCACTGTGTGGATGGAATTGAGATCCAGCTCCTGAGTTCTATGTCCATGCCCCATCAACATCTTGGCATGATAACTTGGCCATGCAACTTGGCCATGACCTTGGGGGAAAGGGAGGGAACCCAGTGGAATGGGGTCTCAAAGTAGAAATGAAGTTGTGAGGAAAATAAACTCACTTCAGGCAAGCCTGGGTTTATGGATTGAGATTCAGACCCATTGTGCACATGCTTCCCCCTCTCCAAGTGCATACACTCACACAGATTTTGTCTGGGTCACACCTACTCACCCGTTTTCCATTCAGACCTCACAGCTTCTGCATGACCTCCTCCAGAAAGCCTTCCCTGGCAGACTCCACCCTTTACCCCTGCACCACCAGGCTGGGTTAATCTGTACTAAGTTGCTTATTTCTGTCTCCTTCAGTAAACCATTAGCTCCTCAAGGGGAGGGATAAGATCTAGTTCACTCTTGGATCTCTGGTGCTCAGAGCAGTGCCCACCTCTTAGCAGGCACCCCCAGATGGCTCTCCACTTGAACAAATGACCGCCGGTGGGTGAGGAAGACAGAGTGGGCGAAGGTGTCCAAGAGGGAGTTATTTCTGATAACTGCAGAAATTGGCTTCTGTCGGACTGGACCATGTGGACCACAGCTTTTTAACCTTGAACACCCTTGAGAAACCACCATAGAACATCGCTAACTCTCCTCCTGAATCAGCAGAAGGGAAGAGAGTTCTCTCCTTCCGGAGTTCACAGCCCTCCATATTTTCTACCTATGTGAGCTCTTCATTCCACACGCTTTCTTTGAGCCTCTGCACATCCCGGTGTAGACGGCCCTTGTGGTCCTTAGGCACTTCTCCATGATAAGCCCTGCAATACCTTCCACTCTGGTCCCTGATGTGGACAGCTATTTTTTTTTCCTTGTCCTGCCCAGCCTTTATTCCCCTCCTTTTGGAAACAGCACCTCAGTTTCCCTCAGGGGACAAATCCCACCCACTCTCATCCGGGTGAATCCTGCCATCGGGTTCCATTCCCCTGGCTGCAAGCTGCGTACATGGCCTGGCCTGGCTGCACTTCACACCTCCTCCCCCCGCCTCACTCCTTGGCCATACCATGGCTACAGGGAGTTTCTCAAAACATAAACCAAGTTACATAATTCCTCTGTTAAAAATCCTTCAAAGAGTCTGCCATCCGGCCCAAAACTCTTCACCAGCCTGCAAGGCCTTGCTGCATCAAAATCTTAATTTAAAGATCGTGTACTCAGAAATACCCTTCCTGACCACACTCTACAGGGATGGATTCCTTGCATCCCGTTTTCTTCATAGCATTTTTTAAAAGATTGTATTTATCCATTTGTTGGAGAGAGAGGGAGCCCAAGCAGGGAGAGCACCAGACAGAGAGGGAGGAGCAGGATCCCTGCTGAATAAGGACCGCCCCCTCCCCATATAGGACTGGATCCCAGGACCCCAGGATCATAACCTGAACAGAAGGCAGCTGCTTAACCGACTGAGCCAGCCAGGCGCCCCTTCTTTATAGCATTTCTCACATTCTGTCAGTTTACTTTCTCTCTCACCCTATCAGAAGCTGGATGGAAGCAGAGACAAGTCTATCTTACTCATTTTTTAATCGCCAGAACCTGGCACAAGGTAGGGAGAAGCTGTGGACAACGACCTGGGGCTGGGATCAGCCAAGCAGACAGACGGGCTGGCTGCCACAGTGGTCCAGGGCAAAGATGGAAGTGGTCTGCCCTCAGGGGATTAGCCGGCCAGATTTGGTCCACATAGAACTCCCAAGAGCTGTAGGGAGATCAGCTAAAAAAGAAGACATCAGTGATGTTGAAGGGAGGGAAAATCAAAGAAGCAAGGCTTCTGAGAAAGCCAAAGGGGATCCAGAGCCCGAAAGGCAAGGTGGCTATGGTGGGGAGAAGGACATCCGCTGTGTGGCAGAGAGAGAAGGTGTCCACTGTGTGGGAAGGTGGTAGGTTTGGGGGTGCGGGTGTGAGCTTTGCCCCTGGAGACCTCTATTACTCCGTGAAGAATGAGCTGAGATCATCAGCTGCAATGATCTCAGTACATCTCATACTCGCAGGGAGAAGTAAAGGGCTTAAGAAAAGAGAGCCAGGGCTCGGGGTGGAGGGGGGAGCTGTGTTCTCAGAATGGGAAAGGAAACCTAGAGAGTCATGGGAGGATTGCAGGGTGGTGGTTTCTGAGGATGAAAGATCCCTGGCGTGCAGTGGGGTCAGGTGGGTAAGGGGCCAGGGAACAGAAGTTCACTGGAGGTGGGAGGGAATGAAGCTCAGGTTCTGGATGGGCCACTCCTGTGAGCCTCCAAGTCCCCCCAAGTGAGCTCCAGTTTTCTGTGACTCGGAGAGGTTGTCTAGTGGGGTGGCAGATGGCAGCCGTGAGGTGGAAGGGAGGGTAGTATGGCCAGACAACAGAATCTCAAGGAGAGGGAGCTGGGAACCTGCAGAGCCATCCTCAGCCCCCATGCACCCCGCATGGATGTGGACACATCTTTCCCCTCACACACCTAGAGGGAGCCTGTTCTCAGGGGCATGATGGGGGAAGACAGTCCAGGGAGGAGAGGAGGAGACAGCTCAGAGCCTCAACCACTGATCTCAGAGAGGAGGGCGGGGCAGGGGGAGGTGCCTGAGTGTGCCTATGGGTGCCCGTGTCAAGAGTGAGTGCAGGAGCATACGTGAAGATGTGTTAGTGCAGGTGCAAATATGTGAGTGACTGTGTGAATGTGTGTGTAGGAGTAGTGGTTGTGTGTGTACGGGTGGTGCAAGGGTGTGTTGAGTGTGAGAGCGGGTGTGAAACTGTGTGTGCATGTTAGAACATATGGTGGCTGAGGGTTCCTATGTGTATGTGGGGGTTGTGAGTTTCTGGGAGTGTTAAGTGTGTGAATGTGGGCGGCTGCACGTGAGTGCAGATGTGTGTGAGAAAGGGTGTGAGTGTGTGTCTGGGTGTGTCAGTGGATGCAGGAGTGCGTGTTGTGGAAGGGAGAGTGGGCAGGGAGGGAAGGAGAGAGAGGAGGGGGATGGACAGGATCGGGCCGGCTGAGGGGTTGTATGGGGACTACTGGCCCCAGGGAAAGTCTGGAAGAAGACAGAAGGCCCAGAGGGCTGGGAGCATGGCGGGGTCACTTTGAAGGTCTCCCAGGGACATGAGCTCTCACCCTGCTCTACTCCTGTGGCCTGGAGGCTTCTTCAGCTGAGCAGTGGCTTCTGGGACAGCTGCTCCCCAGGGTTCACACCATGTATGGGCAGTTTCCAAATTGCTACATATATTTTTATCATTAATTCTAAGAAATGCATAGTATTCCATTGATTAGATGATCCAAAATGTATTCTTCATTCCCCTAGTAATAAACATTTCAATTGTATACGACATTTTCCAATTGTTAACAACACTGTCTTGCAGGTCCTTGAAGCTCTTTTTGCTCATCTCACAATTTCTGTAGGAAATTCCTATAGGAGGAATTCCTTGCAGAGGAAATGTTAAGTACAAAAATATGCAAAGATCTAAGATAGTAGACCTCCACTGCCAAACAGCGCTCCAAAAACGCCGAAACAATTTACGACTTCCCCAGCAACGTGGGACTATCTACCACACTATAACCTCACTAACTCTGGGTGGGATTTATTTTTCATCTTCAATCAGTTAGATGCTTTAAATATATGGCTTCTCCTTGATGTTGAAATGCCTGTTTTTTATTATTGGCAATCACTGCATTTTATTGTTTGAGTACTGCCTATCTCATTGTGAATTCCTTTTCCTTGTCCTTTGTGGATTTTTTGGCAAAGCGTTATTGCCAAAGAGTTAAGAATGCTAGTAAAAACAATAATCCTTTGTTGGCCAGATAAGTTGAAAGTATTTCTCCTAGTTTCTTAGTTGACTTTCAATTTTGCTTAGATGTTTTATATGTAAAGAGAAAAAATGATAATTCAGGTAGCCAATGCTATCAGTCTATTCCTTTGTCTTTTGACTTTGGGGTGAATCTTTAAAACGATGTTTCAACCCAAAGATGATATATTCACCCATATTATCTTATAGGACATTTATATGGTTTTAACAAACATTCAGGTAATGGAGTCATCTAGAATATATTTTGCTTTAACTCGTGAAATATAGAACTAACCCCACGTTTCAAGGTACTTGTTGATACTCCCCCCCAGCATGTTCCCTCTGTGGCCTCCCACCTCTTGCCCGGTAACCATTTACTGAGCACCTACTGTGTGCTGTCCTCATTCTTGCCTCGGCACAGGAGTCACCTGGGAACCTGCCTGGGGCTCCAGAAGGGCAGAATCTCCATTCACAGACTTCATTCTACCTTAGTTTCTTCTCTAAAGGCTCTTTCTCCAAATACAGTCCCATCTGAGGTCCTTGGGGTTGGGATGTCAACCTATGAGTTTGTGAGGCAGGGACACAATTCAGCGCATGGCACATCCATGAAATCTGTTCTCAAAGGAGAGAAAATGAGAAAAGTGGAAGGAATATTCAACGAGATAGTGGCTAAAATTTTATAAAAGTTATGAAAGACTTCAAGCCACAGTTATAAGAAATGCTAAGAACCTCCAGGCAAAACAAATCCAAGTCAAAATTCACATTATAGAAAAGTGACCGAAAACCAAAGACAAAGAGGAAATCTTATAAGCAGATAATGGGAAGCATAGAGAGGAGCTGAGGGTATGGGGCATTTGGTAAAATCTTTACTCTGTGGACTGACTGGGCCACACAGAGGAGGGGTATGGAAAGAGTGGGAGGCAAAGGAGTAGAAAGCATTATTGGAATGGCCTAGTGGTAGAGGCTAGGCAGCAGGAGAAGGGTATTTGAAAGAAACAAGGAGGGGGAACCTGAGTGGCACAGTCAGTTAAACATCTAACTCTTGATTTCAGCTCAGGTCATAATCTCCGGGTCCTGGGATCCAGCCCCACAGTGGACTCCCCGCTCAGTGAGTCTACTTCTCCCTCTGCCGCTCCCCCTACTTGTGCTCTCTCTCTTTCTAATAAATAAAAAAAAATCTTAAATCAAAATAAAACAAACAAACAAAAAAGAAGAAACAAGAAGAATGCACTTTGGAGAATTGAGCTGAACAGGCCCTTTGAGGAAGAGGGCTCAGGCCCAGCAGACAGAAATGCACCTTCCTGGGCCAGATGCTTTGAGGTCCAGAAACCCTAGCCCCGGGGTCTTTTCCAGCTCACCCTTCCCTAACCAGCCATTGCTGGTGAGCTCTCCTAGGTGCTCAGAACAGGCCTCGCCTCCTTCACATCTGCATCCTCTCCGTCTTGGCGGCATCCTCAACCTCGGTTTTAATAACAGCCTCGACGCAGGTGGCCCAGAATGCCCCTCTCACCTGGAGCGCAGTGCCTCACAACCACCCTCTGCCAGACACCTCCTTCAGGCTGCCTCCCCACAGCTGTGCACCAGATCCAGGCTTCCGGCATACACCAGCACTCCCTCCATCAGTTACATAAAACCAATCAGTGTAATAACAACCCCCTGGTCCTTATCTCATGTTCTATCCAGCCTTGCAGTCCTGGGTCTTGGGAGTCCTGTTGGACCAGCTCTCTCCCTCATGCCCCTGACCCCACCATATCTAATCCATCAACCAAGCCCCATTGATCCTCCCTCCTCAATACATGTGGAATGTGTCTCCTCCCCACCAGCACCCTGGTCCCTGAGACCATCCTCTCCCCTTCGGTGGGCTGCAGCAGCCCCTCCCTGCTCTCCCTGCTTCCAGGCCCCTTCAAGCTACCCTCCTCAGAGGCCAGAGTCCTCCTACCCTTGGGATTCGGATCCTGTCACCCCGTCCCACAACTCTCAAATAACTAGAACAACAGCAATGATATCTGCCCACACTCATGGGGGATGGGGGGGCTTAAAGGGTCCCCCATTGTTCCAGGGGTTTCACTTGTGCAGACTCATTCCTCACAGGAGCTGTAAGAGGGGAGCTCTATTAACATCCAGTTGCCAAGGGAAGAAACCGAGACACAAAGAACTTCAGCAACTTGCCAGAGGTCACCGGATGGCATAAGACCATGACAGGATTCAACCCACATGACCTAGGGCCAGAGCCCACCCCTTAACCATGACACCAAGCTGGTGCACCACGGAGACAAGCCAACTTTCCACTGAGGCTCAGAAGACCTTGTGAGGTTGGGTCTGACTCCCTCCAGAGCCTTTCTCCCATCATTGTCGTCCTCCCATCCACCCCACTCAGCCCAGATTCTACCAGCTCACTCACCAGGCCTCCTCCCCACTCAGAGCTTTTGCACCTGCGGAGCCTGCTGTCTAAAACTCCAAGAGATACCCACGACCGGGATATCTCCACTCCCTTCTCTTAGTTAACTCTTCTTCAAGCCTCTCATCTCTAGGCTTTCCTCGCCTTTGCACGAGAACCACTAGAGGGCGCCACAACCTGAAAAATCGCCCGCAGACCAGGTCTACCCCAAGCCCCAGGCAGGGGATGGAGCCAGTCGCCGGGGATCTCCTCCCTTGGTGTGAGCGCAATGGTCTCCCTGAGAAGCACTGCGGACAACTGTACACCGAGGTTCTCTCCCCTGCCATTTCCTAGCTGTGTGCAAAGAGGATGCTCAGCCACAACTAGTATCTGCATCTGTCAAATGAGATTGTTGAACCACCAGCACCTGCCTCACAGAGCTAGTGCTTTAAGCCCCACGGAAATCAGAGTGATGGCAAAAATCCTCCCTGCCCTTGTGGGAACCCGAGCCCAAGAGCCTTGGGGGGGAAACACGCATTTGTTCAGAAACATTTGTGGAAGGAACCAGCCTAGAAAAGGACTTGTGAGTGGGAAAGAAAAGCAAATACTAGTCCCTTACTTTCAGGCGCCCTTCAGACCTCAGCACAACTCCAAGAAGTAGGTATCCTTGTTCCCCATGTGGGTCAATGAGGAAACTGAAGCACAGCGGTACATGGTAGAAAATGGTGACCCCACCCCCCCACACCCTGCCTGCTGGTTGGCCCCCCACGCATCTCCCATCTTCTACACCTGCGGTTCTCACAGTGGAGCTCTGAAGCAGCAGGAGCATCCCCCAGACCTCCAAAGCAGGGATTCAGGCTGGGGCTGGCCTTCTGGGTCTAGAGCCCTCCAGGGCATCCTCCGGACCATCAAGCCCTTCCTCAGGTCTGTACAATGTACCTGCCCCTAGGGGAGGTAAGACAAAGGGGAGGAGAGCGTGGAGTAGTCCCTGCAGGACCCTGAGGGAGAAGGGGAGTGAGAAGACAGGCTACTTCTCCTGAGCTGGGCTCCGGCTGATAAGACCCCTGGGTGGGTAAGGCCTACTGGCTGGAAAAGTCCCACAAGATGAAGTCTTACCATTTCTGTGACAACTGGGAGCACACCAAACAGCCCTGGTGGCCTCAGAGTTTTGGGGAGCAGAGGAGAGGAGAGGAGTAGAGGTGCTCAAACTCATGGGGGGGGTGTGTGGAGATCACTGACAATGCAGATTACCAGGCCCCTCCCAGCATCTCCCAGGTTGGGCCCAGGAAGCCGCCTTCTGAACAGGCCTCCTAACACTTGAGCACCTTGGACATGGAAGGCATAGGGCCAGCCACAGCTGTCCCCCAACGTTTCTAGGGATCTGATACAAATTCCATCCCCTCTGACCATCAGATTCCTCCTCTATAAAAGAGGCTATTATGAAAAAAAAAAATGTTGGTTCCAGAATCAGCAGGGGCTCAATACACTGAACGCAGGAAAGCTGACCAGGGAGGTGAGGGCAACAGGAGATAAAGGGCATAGAATGCCCTCCTCAGAGCACAGGGGTTTTTTGTCCCTGGGACAAAGGGGAGCCACGGAAGTGGGGTTAGCCCAGGGGAGACAGGATCTGATCTGCATTTTCCCACACTGCAGTGGCAGGGCTGAGCAGGAAAGGAGGCTGTGTGTGGACACTCCTGTCCGAGTCCCTGCCCTGCCCACCCCCCACTGCTGCGGGACTTTGGGCGACTGATTTAGATTGCCAGTAACTTGGTCCCCTCATCTGGCAAAGGAAGATAAGAAGATTGTGTACAAGAAGTAAATGAGGACTCAAGTGAGGCACTCAACCCAGTGGTAGTCGATGATGTGAGTGCAGTAGCTAGCTAGAGGAAACCAGCAGGGGCCGAGTCCCTGAGGACCTTTGTGGGTGCCCTGGGAGCACATTATAATGCCAGCCCCTGGCCCTTCTCAGGGGCCCTGGCCAGGTAGGCACTGGCTGGGAGCTGCTGCCTGGATTGGGCACCCGCCCCAATTCCTGCTGCTGTCCCGCCCCAACCTACCCACACGACCCAGCTTCCTGTTTGTGATGCCCAGGCTGGAGGGAGGAAATCAGTGCCCCCGCCCTGGGACTGGAGGGCAGGAATGTGAATGTGCTGACGTCAAAGCCTGTCCTAGTTCTGGGGAAGTCATGATGGGAAGGGCTTCCTGCGATGCTGCCTTTGATCCCAAGCCTGGGCTGGGGGCTTCAGCTAGCCCTGAGAGACTCCAGCCACCCAGAGCTCTCTTCATAGGAGGTGATTCAGGGTGCTATTGTCTGGGTCCTACCCCAACAGATCTGTGTGGCCCTGGGCAAACCACCTCCCCCCCACCCCCCCGTTCCAAGCCTCAGTTTCTGCTCTGCAAGGTGGGGATAAAAATGTGCATTTCAGAGTTTCATTCATTGATCAGATACATATTTTGCGATAAGCATGCCTCAGCGCTTTCAGCTAGCATTCCCTAGCAGGTGGGTTGTGGAGGGAGGGTAGGCCCTGAGACAGACAGAGGGGGCTGCAGGAAGGCTTCCCAGTATTAGCACTCAGAGTGGCTGGGAGAATGTCCTGAGGGGGGCTCAGAGCATGGCGCTGGGACAGCGTCAGTGCCCTGAGAGTGACTGTGAGTAAACCTTCCTGGGAGGGACACCAGGGATAGTTTCTAGAGCTTTCTATGGCCCTCCACTCCACTCCCTTCTGCCATCTTTCCTGCCTGCTCTCTCATCCCCCCTCTGCTTTTCTCCAGAACACTGCTCAGCTTCTCCTTTGGAGCCAGAGAGACCTGGGTTAGAACCCAGGCTTGGCCATTCACTAGCTGTGTGACCTTGACCATTCTTTCTCTCTGAGTCTGTTTCCTCATCTCTCTGTGTAACAGGAGGATAACCCCAGCCACACTACAAGGCTTTGGAGATTAAGACATCATGTCTTTAAAGGACCTGGTACAATGTCTGACAAAGAGTAATCATGGCTGTTGCTCTCGCTGTTGTTCCTGGCATTTATTTTTAAGTGCCCAGACATCAGGAGGGGCTCTTTGGGGGAATGTAGGAGCCCTTTCCCCCAGATGCTCAGTAGGTGGCGACAGAGGCCCCATGTTCAACAAAATCTTCATTCATAGAGGAGAAATCAATTTAGAAGTTTCAGGGTTTTTTTTTTT